>BOPN01002107.1:180058-185058 GCA_017312705.2 Penaeus japonicus
AAAATAAATACTAAATGTATCACTCACCATCCACCACCATACTAATGAGTTTAAAGTGCTAGATGAGAAGCCAACAATCCACATAGTGAAAATCAAGAGGAGCAACACACACATGCTTATCACCTAATGACAGGTAAAGGACTGAAATCCCTTACATGAAACCCTTGGGGTCAATTGTTTCAGATTTAAGAATTTTTCAAATTTCAGAATAAACAAAGCAAGCCTATTATGTAGAGATGACAGATGCTCCACACTCCATGAGAAAAATTCAGATTCAGGAGCTTTTCACTTTTCAGAATTTTGGATAAAGGAATGTGGACATGTACTACCTTGCTGAGGAAGTAGGGGAGAGGAATTTCTTTATTTTTCATTGTCTTTGTTAGATATGTTAAGTGGATTCTTCTGCATGATGTTGTGCACTAGTAAATTTTGTTTTTTGAATCAGACCTCTAAAACAGAGAAAATTGACTTATCGTTCATCATCTATATGAAATATTGTATGAAATATTGTACAATGTAGCGTTACGAGTCCTTATTCAGTATTTTACAAGAGGCATCCACTTACCTTGCAACTTTGTGTGTTTTCGTAATGGCATACACCTGCATAGTTCTAACATCACTCATGAAAATGGGGGTTCTAGTGGTGGAGTCTAACTTGAGACTGCTATATTCACCAGCTTCCTTCAGTGTCAGTCTTGGCATTTCCTTATCAACAGAAGCAAATGTTAGTAGGGTATATAATAACTTGTGTTTTGTGATAAAAAATAATTCGGTAGGATGTATACAATTGTTCTAGCTTGGGTTCAGCAAAGGCAATATGGAATAAACTCCAAGATATAAAGAATTCTTGATGTTTAACTATATGTAAATATATATATATATATATATATATATATATATATATATATATATAATATATATATATAATATATATATATATATATATATATATATAATATATATATATATATATATATATATATATATATATATATATATATACTATATATATATATGTATATATATATATATATATATATATAATATTTATATATATATATATATATATATATATATATATATATATATATATATATATATATATATATATATATATATATGTATATATATATATGTATATTATATATATATATATATATATATATATATATATATATATATATATATATATATATATATATATATACTGTATATATATATATGTATATATATATTTATATATATATATATATATATATATATATATATATATATATATATATATATATATATATATATATATATATATACTGTATATATATATATATATATTCATATATATATATATATATATATATATATATATATATATATATATATATATATATACTGTATATATATATATGTATATATATATATTTATATATATATATATATATATATATATATATATATATATATATATATATATATATATATATATATATATATATATATATTATATGTATATATATATGTATATGTATATATATATATATATATATATATATATATATATATATATATATATATATATATATATATGTATATATATGTATATTATATATATATATATATATATATATATATATATATATATATATATATATATATATATATATATATATATATATATATATATATATATGTATATATATGTATATATTATATATATATATATATATATATATATATATATATATATATATATATATATATATATATATATATATATATATATATATATATACAGTACTGGGAAAATTAATAGACAGTTCTGGCTATTTAACTGATTTAAAAAAAAATATATTGACAGAAGGAAATTTTTAGACAGTAAATGTTTTATTGTTTTTCCTTAAATACAAAACATTTGTTTTTATTTTTAATAAAGAAGTTATAGAATGTGAGCGTATACTTTAAAGACCAATAGCTTTAACTTTAGTTTGAAAAATGTTACTAAAGATATCTTTTATTATCACATTACTGGTCTTACCATTCCTTGAATATATATGTATATATATAATATATATATATATATATATATATATATATATATATATATATATATATATATATATGTATATATATATATATATATATATATATATATATGTATATATATATATATATATATATATATATATATATATATATATATATATATATATATATATATATATATATATATATATATATATATACATGCACATGTATATGTATATATATGTATGAGTATATATATATATATATATATATATATATATATATATATATATATATATATATATATATAGATAGATAGATAGATAGATAGATAGATAGATAGATAGATAGATAGATAGATAGATATATACATATACATATATATACATATATATACATATATATACATATATATTTATATATTTATATATCTATATATCTATCTATCTATATATATATATACAAAAATAAATATCAAAATTTACTTACTGATCTTATTTTCAGAATCTTCTTCTTTTTGATGTACTCCTCATCTGTGTATAACTCCACTTTATTGCAGTTTGATGCTTCATTCTGGTGTTAAAAATACTAAGATTTAGAAACACAACTAATCATTAATTTGTATACTATGCTTTTATATGCATCTATGAGATTTATACACCTATAAACACCCAAACTACAAACACACTCACACACTCACACACGCATACGCACACCCATATATATTTATATACTTTTGTATTGTATTTATGTATATGTATATATATATATATATATGTATATATATATATATATATATATATATATATATATATATATGTGTGTGTGTGTGTGTGTGTGTGTGTGTGTGTGTGTGTGTGTGTGTGTATCCCAGTATGGAATATACATTGGTGATGAGGAATACACATATACGATATATTCAAACTGTGTCATCTCTTAAAGTTCCCGAAAATCAATGTAATTGCTATACATAAAAGGGTGGGTCCAGCGGGGGTGAAGCCCCTTCTTGGCTAGGGCTAGCTTCAAAGCTAGATAAAGTTAGGGTGGTCAATAGATAAGAATTTAGCAGACAAAATTACCGCATTTAAAATTCCTAAAAATCAATGAAAGTACCAATAATTTCAGAAATAGATAAAGTTAGGTTAGTAAATAGGTTAGAGTACTGTAGATAAAATAACCAAAAACAAGGCATTCAAAATTTCCACCAAAATCCCTTTGTGCGAATGCTGTGCACACAGTACGCCATGCGGGTGAATAAATAATAATGAAACAGTGTCTTTAACATTTTCATTTTTTAGTAGATGGTATAAGATGAACCTAAGGAATATTTTTCATATACATCAATCCAATTTATTCATACATTATCCTGCCATTTTGATAAATTTGGATAAAGAAGCAACCAATCTTCTGGGTACGACACAATATTTTCTGGGTAGTTTTTGTTTTGTTTTGCACAGTCATAATATTCACTTCCTCCAGAAACCTTTTGTTTCCGTGCACCCACATCAACACGATATTGAACAATTTCTGGTGGGAGATTTAAACAAGTTTTTTGGTAGCAAAGCCTAACCCATAAACCTAACCTAGCCTAGTTTTTAAGTTAGCCTAGCCAAGGAGACTCCCCTTTTTTCAAGCCACTTTGTGGCAGATACTTATCTGCCACAAACACAGTTTTCCTCATATATGTATGCAACAAAAGCTAACTGATGGATCTGACCTAACCTAACCTATTTATTTTTTGCCCTAGCCAGGGGGGCCTCTGCCCCCCCCCCCCCCTGGCTTTGGCCCGACAATGGGCCTTATGACATAAATGAAGTTCAGGGATTTTAAATCACAGTGTTATTTTATTGTGCTATGAGTAAGGAGTGAATGATGATTAATTACTATATATAATTACTATAATTATCATACCATTAAGCAAACCTAACATCTAAAACCTAGATGGCACCACTTTCTTCTAGCACCAGCAGAAGAGAGAGCCTTGAATGGCATCCATCCACAGTATCTATAGGCACTATCTTTAGAGAGCGATGGCACACAGCAAGTTGATGACCTCTTGGTCTAAAGTACCGCCGATGAAGGATGTACAAGCAGAACGAGAAGAGGAAGGTGACTCGACCCATACCCAGTGTCTAAAATGTGCTCCTGTGCCAATATGGATGCCTTTCACTGTGGCACTCACACTCACAAGCACAAATTTCATTCCTCTTCCCTACCTCTTCATGTAATATTCATTGTAGGTGGTTATATGTTTCATATTCATTCATGACAGCACAAAAATACAAAAAAATAAAGTTGCTTTATGCCCTCCCATAAAATAGCAATACTTCTATCACACTGAGTGTAAAGAAAATAATGAGCTGATATGGATCATATACTACAATTTTGTCAACTGCAGTATTGATAAAGCCTGTTACATGGCACATATAAGTCTCTAAATACAATAAAACACACACACACACAAAAATAGCTCTAGTTTCATAATGAGTGACTGTAATAGAGTGGCAAGATTCAAATTATGTTGCTTCAAGCTACCTCGCTCTGAAATAAAACCCTGGGCAAGCGTATCTATCCTCTATCCACAATGGGTTAATGCACTTGGTAGCCATATCTTTACTGATTTTGGAATTCGAACGAGGACCCATACTCACCACTGAAATGTCTGTGATTGGTTGATAAATTTGTCGATTAGATCAATTGTTCTCTAATTGGTGCTATTATTGTCACGTGACATCATTGCCTATTGGCAATCTTTTATTGTATTTCTGCAGGTGAGGTCAGCGCATGCCCCGACTAGATATTTTTCAGTTTTCAGTTCGTCAGTGCAGTGGAAACATCTCATTTTGCTCATTTTAAAATAAATTTGGTAAATTTTCCGAACAACGCCGCGTCGCTAAATACCACAAAAGTGGTATCGATGGATTCCTCTCAACCTCTCCTATTCTTACATAGTGAAATTAATGAGCGCTTGCACCCCT
>BOPN01002108.1:10000-12500 GCA_017312705.2 Penaeus japonicus
TATTTATTCATTGACTCCTCTTATAACGAATCTTTTCCGATACCGTAATGCTTAAAAACAGTCTAATATAAACGAAATTCATTGCAACAAATATGGAAAAAAGTATGAACGAGGCTGAATATCTTAACAGCGCGAGAGGTGTATTTGACGCTTTTCGATGGTAGTCTTTATCGAAAAAACGTATTTTCGATGTAGGTCATCATCGAAATACCTGTATTGTTGGGATATTCAGTATCATTCATACCTTTTTTATCTAAATCTAATCAATTCTAGTCAATTCTTGTTATAGGCATCTTAAATATTTTAAAATAACGCATACTTCTATGAGAAAGGAAAAACTATGTCACTAGACTTTAATGGAACTAAAAACACCTAACATCTAGAGCGAAACTCTATTCAGGGATTTTATTTGATCTTAAGTCTTAGTTTTCATCTTATGTATCATGTCTCAAGTATAATTGAATCAATAAATGAATTGGGGAAAAATAAAATAGAACATAAAAGTAGATACAGAAATATATATATATATATATATATATATATATATATATATATATATATATATATATTTATATATATACACAGGAAAGATTCCACGGTGAGTGGTTGAGAGGAAAGTGGAGTAGGAATATAGCATTTTTATGATACTTGTGTGATAGTATGAAGGCTGTTACTGGAGGATTATTTATGACATTATGTAATGACCTGACCCCCCCCCCCCCTGCATTTCACTGCATTTCCTAATTACTGTCGAGATACTGAATTTCTTTCTTTTTTTCCGAATTTTCTAAATATGTTTATATTTTATTGGATGATTCTAAAAGATGGTTTTCTATTGTGTATATATAATATATCGATGATTTAAGAACCCCCCAAAAATAATTGTAATACTTAAAGAAGAGATTTTTTTTTCGATTTTAAGCCGAAGCTAAAAATTTACCCCTCCCCCCTGCTTCCTCTGTCGTCCAGCTTCCATACCACCTTTCATGACCTGCCTGTCATTTTCAACTATTTTCCATCCAGTTGTAATACGTCATTCAACTTCGCTATCATAATCCCTGGTCTAATGTACTACTTGTTCCCAGGTGCGTGGATAAAGAGTCAACTTTACGTTACTTAGGATAATTACTATTAGAGATCACTCTTGTTTTACTTCTTTTTCGTTACTTTACTTTCCAAACTCTCCTTGTTGAAGTGTGAGTTTGCAGATCCTCCAAAATGTATAGTCACATCGTCTGTCAATTTATAATTATTCTCTTCGCTTCTCAGTTCATCTTCCATTCCCTGAGAATACTTTCTAGACAAGAAAGAAATTTCAGAAATTATAAACATATTTGGTGTGTGTTTATTCTTTTCGCTTTCCGGTTTTGAAAATAAGATGATTTCGAGACAGTCTGTGAGTTTAAAAGAATACAATGCATGTTATGCCTTTTTTTTCTTCTTCTTCTTTTTTTTTCTTTTTTTCTTTTTTTTTTTTTTTTTTTTTTTTTTTTTTTTTTTTTTTTTTTCTTTACGTTTCACAATGTACCTTCCTAAAAAAATGGAACACTTGTGAGACAAGCTGCGAATTTCAAAAATACATACATCTGATGGAAAAAATATTCGGAACGTGTCAAATACATACAATGTGCTGTCGAATTTTTCATTCTCATTCATACATATTTCCTACTTTCGTCGCAGTGAATAGGAAAGAAACAAAATATTTCAAATCAGTCTACTGTTCTTCCTCAGACGTCAAGAATAAGTAACGTTTCGAGTCAAGCTGGACTCCTTGTCAGACATTAAGCCGGAGACTTTGAAGTTTCATCGTTTGAAGAACCTCGTCTGACTTCGAAAAGTCACGTTGTAATTTATCTCCGCGGCTTTTTTTTTCTTCTTCTTCTTCTTCTTCTCTTCTTCTTCTTCTTCTTCTTCATTTCAAATGCAGTTTTGCAGACAATCCCCTTAGACACTCGGCAGCATCGACTCAAGAATTCAACCATAAACCGGTCAGGGATTGTCAATAAAACTTCGCTTATCATTACTCAAGTATGAGTAGATAGGTGAATACTCTGGAGCTACCACGATCCTAGTCTGACAATCCTTTTGATGTGTCGCGTGGTCTCTAGATGGTTTTCGGACTGCGCCCTCGGGCTAATACTTGAGGGCGGCAGAGGTTCGACTCCGGGTCAGGGAGGTATGCCATACATCTATATCAATGCGGCACTGGATTATTCCATCTTATTAAAATGCTTTATAAAAAAAAGAGAGAGAAAAAGGGCATTGAAGAAAAGAGTTGAAGGTATTACTGAACAGAGTGAAGGTCACTTTACAACAAAATAAAAGGTATCATAAAAAGCCTTACACAACGGAGTAAAAAGGCATTACAGAACCGAGTAAAGATTAAGATAGTGAAAAGTGAAAAAAAGATAGCGAAAATGTTGACGAATTAGACATAGAGTTAAAAGAGGAGATAACGAGATGGGCAAAGAGGCTGACTAACTCAACCTCAAAAGGAGAG
>BOPN01002108.1:30000-45000 GCA_017312705.2 Penaeus japonicus
CCGATTCTGGCTCCTCTCCCACCAATCAGGAGCCAACCCCCTTTCCCTGTATTGACATGACTATTTTCCATATTATATATAAATCCGTTTATTGTAAACAAAAAAAACATTCTTAACTTACATCTCGTTGTTTTTCATCGCAATTTACGAGCCATCTGGTTTGTACAGTGGTTAGCGCGCCGGCCTCACATTCCCGTGGTCGGCAGATCGAGCCCCGTCCAAGCTCGTAAGTTTCTACTGTTGCCTAGCGGTTACTGCTGTGGTTAAGCCCCACGGGGGGTAAGGACCAAGCACAGATCAAGTCACCACTCGTTGACACAGTCTGATGAGTCACTACTAGCTGACACAATCGAACTCGCCATAGTGCATATAAGCCTGGCGAAGCCTCTTCTCCACAAATCTGGCTTATCCTTATCCCTTTTCTCAAGATATCCAATGAAACACACTTAGTTTATGCTATCGCCGTAAAACTGTCACCTTTCTCAAGACAAGAACCTCGCTTATGGTTTTGGTGAGCCAAAGTCAAAGTCACTGATAACCGCACACAAGTCACTTATGTGCTTAAGGCCATCCCAGAAGACATATTCTCTCGAATGTCGGCATGGCTGGACGAAGAAGACGACCATGTCAATTATAAGGATCTCAAGAGCTGTCTCCTGAGGTTATTTAGAGTCTCCGTCAGCGCTCAGGTGCAGTGACTCCCAAGTATACCATAGCAACCACTCAGCGACAACAGAGCCCAGACAGCCTGGGCTGAAATACAAGCTTACGCTAAGCTGCCGTGTCACAACTCCACAACTAATGAATCATGGGAGGTAGATCTCCTATGTGTGCTGTGGTTGCAATGCCCTCCACCATTGCCATGGACACTCTCATAAAAAAAGGTGGTATTTCATATGAGGTCATATGGGTATGGGTGGCCCCCATATCCATGCTTCCACAGACATTTATGCCCTCTGCTCCTAGGACCAAGATTTTACATCACTGATCATACATCCCACTGATCATACATCCCACTGCAATATCCTTTTCAATACTGGCGCCTTCTGCTCTATATTCCCCGCAACGTCGATCGACAGGAGCGCCCCTGTGCCTCCTCCAACATAAGATTCGTCGCTGCCACCGACTGCTTCTCGCGGACTTCATCATTGCTGACATCAAGATAACTCTCCTGTAGTATGTTACAACAATTTTCTTTTTGGCATCTCCACTTTGGAATTCCTCGGCTACGAGATCGCCGCCGCCAGCACCCGCCCCCTTTCCTCCAAGGTGGAGGCAGTTAAGTACTTCTTGACGCCCACCAACATCAAGCACTTCGAAAATGTCATTGCCAACATAATGGGGCATCTCTACAATGCTTTTGCCAGGAAGCAAGGCACCTGGAATCTGGCACATCAATAACATGCATTCGCCGCCACTAAGGGCGCCCTCGCATCGGCCACATTGTTGTTTTTCAGCCATGGCGCCCCTCTCACCCTCACCATGGATTCCATCAATTTCACAGTTGGGGCTGTTATCAGCAATCTGTCTACGGTAATTTGCTCCTACTTGCCTTCTTCAAAATTAAAATGCACCAGGCCTAGTTGACCCCGAACAACTGTCTACCTCTCTCTTCACTTCAGATTCCTGGTCAAAGGCACCAACTTCATCATCCGAACAGATCATTAGCCCCTGGTTCATGCCCTCACCAAGGCTGGTGACACCTGGTCTGCCTACCAATAACGCCATCTCTCTTGCAATTACGAATTTAATTGCTCCATGGAATACGTACCCAGAAAGAGAAATCCAGTTGCTGATGCCCTCTCCCAAATCGAAGTTAATGTTTTGCACCTTGGATTTAACAACCTACCCACCGCCCAAGAGAGGGATCTTTAGACAGCCACCTATTGTACATGAATCAACAGCCTACAGTGGAGGACACTTCCTTTGATGACAATAACTGTACTCTGCTCCATGATGTAAGCACCGGCAACTCCCATCCCCTTATCTCTAATCAGTTTCATCTCAAGGTATTCAGCTGTCCTCGAGCACAAAACCAAAGCCTATCATCTTTGTATGAGGTATAAAGAAAGATGTCCACCACTGGACCTGATGCTGCACTGCCTGCCAGACAAGCAAAATCAGGTGCCATGCCAAATTTGGAATAGGTGAACTACCATGTTGACATCGCCATCCCCTACCATCATCGGACAGCGACCAGTAGCTGTTCACTGCCAACGGATACACCATACACTGGCCTGAAGAAATCTTCATGAAACAAGCCACCACGTAGTACTGTGTCAAGGCCCTCCTGAATAGTTAGATCAGCGACTTTGGTGTTCCAGATGGTACCACTTCCAATTGAGGCCCTGCATTCATATCCTAGTTTTGGAACGATTATTGATCGTACCACCACAAACAAACCGGCAGCCAACAGGATGGTTGAGCACACCTATCCCGCTGCACCTCCCTCCCCTGGGGTCCTTGCATTGCGGACTTCACCCAGGGAAGGATCCCCACCGATTTTTTTTTTTTTTTTCAGGCAAATTTTTTTCCGCCTCCCATGACCCTTCTGCTGACAATAGCTTTGAGAGACTCGGATGTACCATTGGCAAATACTGCCCCTACACCTAAGTGCCTGAAGCCCGCCTACCTCAAAAACCAATGAAACCCCTAATCCCTGTCTCCTGTAAATGACCATCACCTCCCACCCCACAGGGACCCAGGATCAACTGAACAACCAAGGCATCCCCAAACCGTAATTCAGCCCACCTACCCACGCCTTGTCTCTCCGCCCCCCCCCCCCCCCCCCCCCTCTGCAGACTCAACCTGTATCTGGCCAACTCAGCCACAGCTTCTTTATCAGGGAGCCCTTGTAACACCCACCGAACATGCAGTGACCCCAGGGTATTAACAAAACTGTACTGACAGAACTATCTTCCATATTGTTCATAAATCAGATTTTTGTGAACAATAAACCGTTCTCAACTTGCATCTCGTTGAGTTTTCATTTCTTCTTACAACAACATTGTGGTGGTATAAGCCACGTCAAAATGTGAAATTAATTTCAACATGGGCGGGCGTAATCTAGTAGCTGTTATTTAGTGCAATTTTAACCAAATTGTCTCACAGACGAAGCATTGCCGCGCCTGCAAGATATTTTCACCTTGGAAAGACAGGAGAGAGAGATTGTGTGTGGATTAACTAGTTCTCTTCATGTATAGCTATTCCTGCGATAACACAGACATTACACTTGCTCTCTCTTTTTCTATTTGTTTTATGTATTATTCATATATCACTCTCTAATGAGTGATCGTAATGCTCAAGATCAACAAAGTCACCAACGGAAAGAGTGGAGTGATTGAATTTTATTCCAAAATGTGTAACTGAAGTCACTCATTGCTTCACTATCTGAGTAGATACTTACATAAACAAATTATATTTTAGATTATTCAGCATGATATGGTACATAATATGATAATTGCAGATACTATTGCAGAAAACACATATAAGATTATCAGCCGTATTCTATGACGTTTTCTGCGTGTCGTGGCCATGTCACGTTCATGTTATGTCCATGTCGTGTTCATGTAACGAATGCGGTAATCTAGGACGCAAAAGCGTGGCAAGTTTGCGGCAGTTGCTTCAGGTTTACCAACCGTTCCAAAGTTAACATGTTTCGGATGAATGACACTGTCCAAACGACAAATTCATAAGAGAAACAACAATCATAGGTAGCATTAACACAAGATACTTCAATTTTGGTATGAATCAGTCGTTGTACTTGTTCCTAGTTAAAGAATTGACAACCATTTCACGAACGCGCTGTTGGTAATTCACTCTACGCTCGATCAAAACAAACGGGATGAGAGGGATCGTGTGTTTATGAACAGATCTTCCTTATTTTATCTTTGTATATACTGTACATATATGCGCATTTTTAATATATCATACATATAGATTTAATGTATACATATTTCATATAATTATATGCTTTAATTTTACGTCCCTGACTACTTTTACCATTCATTTAACTTCACTCTCCTTCGAAAAGTCCGCCAAAAGGTAAACAAACTCAAAATCAGCAGAGACTCCATGTTTTCCTAAAACGGTTTGCATTCCAAGTCTAGGACAATAATGCTTAATATATATAGATATTACTTTTCAAACATAGTATGCTCATATGAAGTATTGGTAAGAAAAAGTACAGTAAAAATATGATTTTTTTCACTCGTGTAACTATCGTGACAAGCCTACCCCCTTGCCACGGAGTTTCCACGATTGTTCCAATACTTTCCACGCATTTGCCACGAATTTGCCACGCTTTTGCCGCGAACCCGCGCTTCTAGAATAAGAATCGCGGCATGTTCATGTCATGTACACGGCGCGCTTAGGGACTTAGAATATGGCTGATTATGTCAAACCAACTGTTAAACCATCCGTTAGTTTTTCTCAGAGAGAAAATGCCACCTAATAGATACAGGCCTATCTGGAGCTACCTTTTAAACTACACTGTGTGCATTTTGAAATATTGCCATAATTGACATGTTCTGCAGTTTATATAAAATCTTTTTTTGACAACTTACAAGCAATGACAGATACCATGGGCCTTAAAAGATCACATTTATAGAGAGTATGGGTAATTCAATTTTCAACCGTTTTCTAGGACATTTTCTGCATGGCGTGGCATGGCAATGTTATGTCCATGTTGTATCAATGTCGTGTTCATGTTACGAAAGTGGTATTCTAGAACGCAAAAATGTGGGACGTCTGTGTCAGCTGCTTCAGGTTCTCCAATCATTCCAAAGCTAATATTTTTCTGATGAATGACACTGTCCAAACGATATAAATCCAAAGAGAAACTGCAGTCATGGTTAGCATTAACAAATAGTTCATTTTGGTATGAATCAGTTGTGCTTATTCCTTATTAAAGAAATGACAACCATTTCACAAACGTGCAGTTGGTAATTCAGTACACTCCATCAAAACAAAGAGGATGAGAAGGGGTAGTGTGTTAATGTATAGATCTTCCTTATTTTGTGTGTGTATATACTGTACATATATGCATATCTGTAATATATTATACATATAGATTTAATGTATACATATTTCATATAATCATATACTTTAACTTTATGTTCCTGACCATTTTTACCATTCAATTAACTTCACTCTCCAAAAAATCAGCCAAAAGGTAAACAAACTCAAAATCAGCAGAGACTCCATGTTTTCCTAAAACGGTTTGTATTCCAAGTCTAGGACAATAATGCTTAATATATATAGATATATATATAGATATTACTTTCTAGGTGTGGTAGGCTCATATGAAGTATTGGTAACAAAGATTACACTAAAATATGCATTTTTTCGCCCGTATAACTATCATCATAAACCCACGTCACCCCATGTGATTGAGTTTCCATGATTGTTCCGATACTTTCCACGACTTTGCCATGCTTATGCTACGCTTTTGACACAAACTCCCACTTCTAGAATATCAAGGGCAGCATGTTCATGTCAAGTAATTAATGTGCTAGGGCTTAGAATACGGCTGTTAATATTTTTTTTTCTTTGTACTGTGATCCGGTTATGTCAAAAAAGCTAAACTTTGAATATATAAATAAATGAATAGATAGCGATGTCTCGACTTGTATTATGGTTGCAAAATGAGCGAAATTTCGACCAATCAAAGAAACAAGCTGGGGCATCAGATTTGGTGCAACTGTTTTGACTGTTCAACCTTGTCACCAATGCTTCAAGCTGGAATAAAATTATGTCATGAAATAGTTTTAGTTTTACTGGCTTTTTAGGTGGTAGAAATATATAAAACTAAGATCTAATCCAAAGAATAGTTGTTAGATATTAACATGTGCAAAATTTAAGGCAAATTCAGGGCAACTGTCAGGTTGTACTGCAAATCGCAAGTCTTCCACCACAGAGTTTAGTACTTTTCAAGTAGATTTGTTTTTAAGGCAGCCAATATTATCATATAATTGCATACCACATGCCACAGAAAACTATTAACGGCAAAATGAATTACCATATATACATAAAAAGGATAGAATATCACTCGGAACTGAGGCTTGATTTTTTTTATGATCATTCAATGTACATGCTGTATGTACATGTATGTGTGTGTTTCACCTTTAGCATAACGCTCAATTACTGTGATATATTCACATTCAAATACATGAAACATTGCTTCTTTTTTCTTCTGGGCGAATCATTCCTTTCATTACATTTAAGAGTCCTCCTTTATTCCTATAATATATAAAGTAATCTTATCTATCTATGGACAGGTCATATGATTCTACTGTGCATCTGATTTCCAGAGTCTATTGGGATCTACAGTTGCCCTGGATGAATAATGGCTCAAAAGTGTCTTCAAGAGCAACCATAGCATTGACTCCATATGAACTACCTTCTTTAAGGTTAACCAACAGTAGGTGGTGCAATCACAGGTTATGGAAACTGGGTCAAGTAAACAAGTAAGTATTTACCTTTCGACTTCATGAATCTACATTCTCTAAGGCTCTCTTTCTCCCTTATGCCTCAAGCTGTCTTGAATCGAATAGCGGTTCAATATGGGCTCGGCGACGCAATGGACCTTGTTGGTTGGTTACTGGCAATGGAGATCCCGGCCGCAGTCTCCATTGATCGGACTGAATCACATGGCTTTCATTGCGTTTTTAGGGGCTGCAAGATCTTGTCCAAGTTCATTTATGAACTTGGCCATACTTGCTTATGTTCTGTTTCACTTTCCATGTTTTAAAAACTTCAATTCTTTTTATTCCCGGATATTTGTAGGTACAGAGGCATCATCTTCTTCAACAGCTACTAGCATTACTGTAGGTATGTATATATGCATATAATAGACTTGGCATTATAAAACAATGGGGATCTGTTACATAAAAACTGCTGCTGCTAATAAAAGAAAGAAAAAAGAGGAGTGAAAAAGTAAATTATCTGCTGAATTCCAATTCTTGATCTAAAACTAAAACAATCGACAGGACCAACCCAACCACCAACTGAACCTCCAACTCAACCACCAACTGGACCTCCAACACAACCACCAACTGGACCTCCAACTCAACCACCAACTGGACCTCCAACTCAACCACCAACTGGACCTCCAACACAACCACCAACTGGACCTCCAACTCAACCACCAACTGGACCTCCAACTCAACCACCAACTGGACCTCCAACTCAACCACCAACTGGACCTCCAACTCAACCACCAACTCAACCTCCAACTCAACCACCAACTGAACCTCCAACTCAACCACCAACTGGACCTCCAACACAACCACCAACTGGACCTCCAACACAACCACCAACTGGACCTTTAACTCAACCACCAACTGAACCTCCAACTCAACCACCAACTGAACCTCCAACTCAACCACCAACTGGACCTCCAACACAACCACCAACTGGACCTCCAACTCAACCACCAACTGGACCTTTAACTCAACCACCAACTGAACCTCCAACTCAACCACCAACTGAACCTCCAACTCAACCACCAACTGAACCTCCAACTCAACCACCAACTGGACCTCCAACTCAACCACCAACTGGACCTCCAACTCAACCACCAACTGAGCCTCCAACACAACCACCAACTGAGCCTCCAACACAACCACCAACTGAGCCTCCAACTCAACCACCAACTGAGCCTCCAACTCAACCACCAACTGAACCTCCAACTCAACCACCAACTGAACCTCCAACTCAACCACCAACTGGACCTCCAACTCAACCACCAACTGGACCTCCAACTCAACCACCAACTGGACCTCCAACACAACCACCAACTGAGCCTCCAACTCAACCACCAACTGAGCCTCCAACTCAACCACCAACTGAGCCTCCAACACAACCACCAACTGAGCCTCCAACTCAACCACCAACTGAGCCTCCAACACAACCACCAACTGAGCCTCCAACTCAACCACCAACTGAGCCTCCAACTCAACCACCAACTGAGCCTCCAACTCAACCACCAACTGAACCTCCAACTCAACCACCAACTGGACCTCCAACTCAACCACCAACTGGACCTCCAACTCAACCACCAACTGGACCTCCAACACAATCACCAACTGAGCCTCCAACTCAACCACCAACGGAGCCTCCAACTCAACCACCAACTGAACCTCCAACTCAACCACCAACTGGACCTCCAACCCAACCACCAACTGAGCCTCCAACACAACCACCAACTGAGCCTCCAACACAACCACCAACTCAACCACCAACTGAACCTCCAACCCAACCACCAACTGGACCTCCAACTCAACCACCAACTGAGCCTCCAACCGAACCACCAACTGAACCTCCAACACAACCACCAACTGAGCCTCCAACACAACCAACACCTGAGCCTCCAACACAACCACCAACTGAACCTCCAACACAACCACCAACTGGACCTCCAACTCAACCACCAACTGAACCTCCAACCCAACCACCAACTGGACCTCCAACTCAACCACCAACTGAGCCTCCAACCCAACCACCAACTGAGCCTCCAACACAACCACCAACTGAGCCTCCAACACAACCAACACCTGAGCCTCCAACCCAACCACCAACTGAGCCTCCAACTCAACCACCAACTGAGCCTCCAACCCAACCACCAACTGAGCCTCCAACTCAACCACCAACTGAGCCTCCAACCGAATCACCAACTGAGCCTCCAACCCAACCACCAACTGAGCCTCCAACTCAACCACCAACTGGACCTCCAACTCAACCACCAACTGAGCCTCCAACTCAACCACCAACTGAGCCTCCAACTCAATCAACTGATCAACCAGGAACAGGAACTGATTATGAACCTGGAACAGAGCCAGAAGACGGGCCTGGGACAGGGACAGATTATGGAACTGAGCCAGAAGAAGGGCCTGGGACAGGGACAGATTATGGAACTGAGCCAGAAGAAGGGCCTGGGACAGGGACAGATTATGGAACTGGAACAGAGCCAGAAGACGGGCCTGGGACAGGGACAGATTATGGAACTGGAACAGAGCCAGAAGACGGGCCTGGGACAGGGACAGATTATGGAACTGGAACAGAGCCAGAAGACGGGCCTGGGACAGGGTCCGATTATGGAACTGGAACAGAGCCAGAAGACGGGCCTGGGACAGGGTCCGATTATGGAACTGAGCCAGAAGAAGGGCCTGGAACAGGGTCCGATTATGGAACAGAGCCAGAAGAAGGGCCTGGAACAGGGTCCGATTATGGAACAGAGCCAGAAGAAGGGCCTGGAACAGGGTCCGATTATGGAACAGAGCCAGAAGAAGGGCCTGGAACAGGGTCCGATTATGGAACAGAGCCAGAAGAAGGGCCTGGAACAGGGTCCGATTATGGAACAGAGCCAGAAGAAGGGCCTGGAACAGAGCCAGAAGAAGGGCCTGGAACAGGATCCGATTATGGAACTGAGCCAGAAGACGGGCCTGGAACAGGGTCCGATTATGGAACTGAGCCAGAAGACGGGCCTGGAACAGGGTCCGATTATGGAACTGAGCCAGAAGACGGGCCTGGAACAGGGTCCGATTATGGAACTGAGCCAGAAGACGGGCCTGGAGGAGGATCAGATTATGGGCCTGGAGGAGGATCAGATTATGGGACTGGAACAGGATCAGATTATGGAACTGGAACAGGATCAGATTATGGGACTGGAACAGGATCAGATTACGGGACTGGAACAGATTCAGATGGGACTGGAGAAGGAACAGATTACGATTCTCCTGAGAAGCCCGAAGAGCCAGCAGATGGTGGGGATGGAGTAACAGATGGTGGGGATGGAGTAACAGATGGTGGGGATGGAGTAACAGAGGCCGAGCTTGATGAAGGACAAATAGACTACATATATGATATAGAAGAAATAGATAATGGTAAGATCCCTTGTAACATCAGTTTTAGTTGACAAAAGAACTGAATCTACAGTTTACTAGACATCCATATTGAAAAAGTATATTAATGAAAAAAAGAGTATTTAGATTTCAGAAAGTCCTTTTTCTTCCTCTGCAGATCTCATCCTGTCTACAGACATTACGATATTTGAAACCGAGGTAGAGATTGTCACAATTGATCTAGCAGTGATGCTGTCAATGTTATCAAGCAATAAGATCGCCTACAAGATTAATTTAAATGTGAGTTGTTCATTATTATTGCCATTGTCTGTTTCCCTTGTCTTTTTGTCTTCTTTAAATCCAATTTATATATTCTTATGTTTCTCTCTTTTCATCATTAATTTCTGATATAGATATAGTGGTTCATTTAACATTTTAATCTTATACTGCAAATTATTACTACTGGATTGAATATGATTTATGGGTTGAATAGCTATAAAATGAGTGCATAGTCAGTAACATTTATGGAGGAATGTGGAGTTATTCAACATTTCAAAGTTCAAGATCCTTGCCAAATTATATTTTTGGCTATACCTATTGACCCGTATTACATATTATTCTGATGTCTAGGAATCAAGCAACCCATATCTTCTTTTGGATTTAATGATTACCTTGCCAATCATTTATTATAGTTCAAAGATGGAAATAGTTATATTGTTGGTGCAACTTTTGTACAGTACCAATTATATTCGTAGAGATTAGGGATCGAAAAAACATTTACAATATTCAGATACTAAGTGGACCATCCAGAGGTTGAACAGGGTAAGAGAAAAAAGAAACAGAAAACTGAAAAAAAACATGAGAGGAGGTTAAGGGTACAGGTTGTTAACATCTATTAAACAATAGTAACAGCATGAGTTATGGACAAATTCACCAAGAACAATTATAGACTGAGTTATATACAAATTATAGGACAATCTTGAAGTCATAAAACTGTTTTAGGACAATCCTTAAATTTGTGAATGGACATTCTATGACCTTATGTGAATGAATTGTTTAGTCTCCATATGTTCATTCACTCCAGCATAACAACATTAACCCGATTTACTACAAGAGATTACAATGAATTGCATAATGATCTACTTATGGAACTGTTTTCATTTACTTTAAGGACAAGAGCATGGGGGATCTTGTGAGAGATCTCTTATTCCCTCTTTTGACTAATCAAACAGAATAGGATTTGGTTGGCATTTCGATAAAAGCAGATATCCAAAATAGGACAATGTAAAATCATTAAAGCATTTCTAAGTACCAACAATCACAAACAATATTCATGGATAGTTCAAGATGGTTTAAGCCCTTTGTAGGAGTGAGCAGATGCCTCAATTTTTACTGTTTAACTACTTGCCATCTTGATAGCAGTCAAGATGACAAAGGGATTCAGGAGCCAATTGCCTACTTTCATTGCACCCAGTGGTGAAGGAGATTAAGGATAAGGGTAATCCAGATATGCAGAGCAGATGCTACACCTGAGCTTATATGCACTATGACAAGCCAAGTCTGTGTCAGCGAGTGCTGACTCGTGTGAGTGTACCAAAGGGTGTTAACTCAATCTAAGCTTGGTCCTTACCCTCTGTGGTACCCAACCACAGCAGTGACCACCAGACGACAGTGAAAACTCACGAGCTTGGACAGGGCTCGATTTGTTTATCACGGGGATTTGAGGCCTGGCGGCTTGAAGGAGGTTTAAGGCTGGATTGCAGATGTCATCAAGGGAGACTATTTTGATCAGAAGGCCATGGCAGCTGTTGCTCAGCCCTGTGATGCTCATTCTCCTCTCTCACATCAACCTAAACCCAATCATCAGAAATTTCATTCATCACAAATGGAGAGAGCAAAGAAGGCATATCTCAGGGGATAAACTACAAGAGACTTAAAGATGACCAATAGCCATCCCAACTGACTATAGTGTTAACAGCCGTGTCCTTATTCCTTTGGTATTGTCATGATTACCATACTGCTACGACCATCGTAAGGCACGAAGGACAATAACGATGCTGTAATATGTTTTACCTTTGTACACTTGCCTTCGTCAATCATCCCTCAGACAACGGACGTAGTAATTGTTCCAACAATATTTTGTGTAATGCGAGAACAATGTGACTCGTGAATTCGAAGACGAGGTGAAGACCATGGAGTTAAAATGATAAGGCTGTTCTTCTGTGACTGGTTGAAAATAAACACGTCAGACTGTAGTGATGTGCTTCGCCCCAGCCATCCCTCCAGGGGAAAATACAAGAGTTCCCCCTTTTTCGCCACAAGGGGGAGGAAACGCCAAGAGATGGCGAGGCCTTGGATCGTCTCACTCTGTTCGAGACTTTGCCTTGCTCACACCTTGGTGAAAACTCAGCAGCAACAAAAAATAAGTCTGGTGCCACTGGAGCTACCCTGGTTTTCGAGGCCACTTGTCACGCTTGACATTGTTGTTTCTGAGTTGCTTAAAGTAATCAAAGTAGAGTAAATACTGTTTTTCACAGGCTTTTTGCACTTTTAGTGATTTGCCTGCACCTTCAGTGCTTTGTTTTTTGGCAGGTGTCACGAGACTACAGTAGGAGCAGTCAGCCCCCACTCCAGACCTGCAGCACTCTTCTACCCCAGGGTAGCCCTTAAGGGCTGTGACCCCTGGGTAGGGAAGCCTAGTAGTCTGGGGCGTCCTTTGGGTGCAACTTTCTTCTTCCCCTGAATTTTTTCCAAGTTTCCGTGTGACTTTCCCGAGCCTACCGGAGTTTCCTTGTGAGCTCCCGTATTCGCTTGGGGGGTGGGCACTGACTTACCGTCCCTCGCACTAGGCAGGTTTGGCGGTAGGAAGGTGTCTTACACACAACTCCGATCCCCTACTTGGTACTGGAGAACACAACCAGGCTTCCACTAGGGGGGAGCGAGGACGTGTAACGTAAAGACTTCTTTGTGTAATCTCTTAGCTATTGGGATTAGGTTAATACAATAGTTAAGGGAAAGGTAGTCCCCTCAGGACAACGGGCTTTGGCCCAGGGTTCGGACCTGGTCCAACACCCAAGTATGATTGATTCCCCGGCTACCCTTCCTCCTCCTCAAGGAGGAAGGGCGACTCCTAACTCTTCTACAACCAATATGACCTCTGATGGAACCCCGACCAATGACCGACCCAGAAGACCAATCATTGATATCCCTCCCGAAAATGCTAGGTGTGTGAACGATGCGTGATGCGTGAACGAAAATCAATCCCTGCAAAATGTCAATCCCTTTATCATTAAGAAGGTTCTTGATGGTCAAGTGGAAGGCAGTTTTGATTTTGTCTGTTAATTGCGAGATGGTAGCCTCCTTGTAAAAGTGCAATTTAAATCTCAGGTTAAGGATTTGCTTAAACTGACGCAAATTCATGACCTCAAAGTAAAAGTAACTATTCCTGTTGGCCCAAATACCTGTAAGGGAGTAATCTTTCCCAGGGATTTGAGGGCAAAGGAAGTGAAATTCTTGAGGCCATGAATGACCAAAGCGTAGTAGACGTAAATTGCATGGCCAAGAAAGATGGGAATGTGCGAGTAAAAACTGGATTGTGTTTCTTGACCTTTTCAACTCTAAAGATTCCAAGTACTGTCAAAATCGGATATGAGATTGTTCAAGTATGACCTTATATCCAAAAACCAATGCGTTGTAATAGATGCCAAAAATTTGGACACACCTCATTAAGATGCATTGATAAGGATACTGACAAATTTACTTGCGGTAAATGTACTGGAGCCCATGATACCACTACATGCACGGAAAAGACACTCAAGTGTGCTAACTGTGGAGGTCCCCATTAGTCAGGCTATGCTGAATGCAGTAGCCTGAAGAAGGAGACTGAGACATTGGCATACATGAGAGAGCACGATGTTAGCTACCGTGAGGCCAAGAAGAAAGTTGAAGGTTTGGCAAGCAAACCAATACTTATTACGCTTCAGCAGTAACTAACAATGTTTCCAGTGCAAGCAGTGTTAGTCAGCAGCTCGCAGCTAAGGACCAGGGAATATCCGAATTGAAGGAAACTGTTAAGGACTTGATGAATCAGATTAAAGAATTGAACAAAACAATAAAGGAAATTCCTGAATCAACCCAGCAAAAACAGCATCTTAAGGAGAACGATAACAAATCACAATCTGGATCGCACCTTCTAGTCCAGGCGACCCCTACTAGGACTTCGTCTGGTTTTTGGTCTGCTCGTAAGAGCAGATCATCTTCCGCCAGGTGTCTCCCTAGTAGAGGGGAGCAGATCATGGAGGCTACTGTCTCCAAAAATTCCCGAGAGAGGCCGTCGGGAAGCGAGGGAGAGGAGGAGGCGCCTCCCTCCCAAAAAAAGGAAATAAAAACTGGCGGACAAGGCACTTCCAAACCCCATAAAATGTAATCCATGTGTATACCATTATACAATGGAACTGTCGAAGTCTTAGATCAAAATTAAACTCCCTTTGATTATTAGCCTCGTCCTCGTCCGAAAGGGACGCCAAACTCTCGATCAGCTAGTAAAACTGGAAAGTCATATTCATGAGGCATTTGCCAAAAAGCATTTTTTTATTTCAGTATTTTTAGATATAGAAAAAGCCTACGACATGACATGGCGACATGGCCTACTCAGAAAACTTTATGCTTTCGGATTACGTGGAAACTTGCCTTGTTTTATCCAAAATTTCATTTCTGACAGAACATTTTCTGTCAAATTATTTTCTGACAATGTCACTTTCTCGGACATTTTTGTCCAGGCAAACGGGGTCCCACAAGGAAGTGTCTTGTCACCAACATTATTTTTATGTATGATAAATGACATTTTACCATCTCCTCCTCGGAATCTTAAATACTCACTGTACGCCGATGATTGTGCATTATGGCACTCCAGCAATAATGCAGAGTTCTCGGCAAATCAGATCCAATTGGCACTGGATATGATTCATAACTGGGGCCTCCAGTGGGGTTTTAAGTTTTCCATAAGAAAGAGTATTGGCGTGGTCTTTACACATAGGAGAAAGCCCAACATCAGGCTAACTCTAGACAACCACCCAATACCTGTTCAAAATTCTGCTAGATTTCTTGGTCTACTTTTTGATAGTAGATTAAAATTGGAAAGACCACTTTGGTCAGTTAA
>BOPN01002108.1:77500-80000 GCA_017312705.2 Penaeus japonicus
TCTTCGACTTCTTTCATTTTCCTTATTTTCAAGTGAATCCTGGAAGAGAATGTAGTCAATAAATAACATGTAAAATACTGTACCCTTTCAAAATATACAATATTGTCTTATTTTGACAGTGGATAGATTAGAGATTCCCCACTTGTGTAGCATAATTTAACTCTGCACCCAATTCACCAATCAAAACTTTAAATGGATAATATCTATTTGCATCATAACTTCAGAAACCTTTTGGTCACATAATATCAACATCTTCCATTCCTGCCACACAATTTGAAGCACAGCAGGACTTGTGCCACTAGGTGTGTATGTGGATTTTTTTTTAACTATCATCACAGCATGCAGTATTTACAATCAACACATATTTTTCATGTTCATATCCCACAAAAGAAAGTAACCCAAGGTTGCACACTGCTAATCTAGACACTACCATTCTCTAAGCAAAGACAGAACACATTGTACAAGAGTATGGTCATCTCTCCTCTTAAAAAATGCTGTACTAATATTCTTTATTCTGAATTTCTTTTCTGCTGTATCTGATTATCCCACTTACTGTCTGGAATTTTTTTTACTTAACTTTGGATTTTCCTTTATTTCTTTTTTGTTTTTAATATTTTTGTCTTTATTTGAACTTCCTTCACTTTGAAATCCATGATAACCCAATTCACCAGAAGTACGTTTCAAGAATCAAGGCTTGTAAGTACTGTTTCTATTTGCAAAATACAGCGAACCACTAAATAGCTACTATTGGAACTGTTACCCCTGTCCTTAGCTATTTTGCTTCCCCCCAAATAATCAGCAAATATGAAATAAAAATAATCAATATGTACACAAAGCATGGTGTGTCATCCAACAACTCACCACAACAATAGGAGCTGAAGTGTACATTGCTCTTGGAAGGACCTGCTTCCTAGTCACATCAGTAGGGTCCTCAGTCCCATCTTCACTGGATTCAATCTATAAATATGAACAATAATTAAGAGAGACATTAAAGAGGAATACAAAGAGAGAAAGTGATAAGAGGAAAAGAAGACAAAAAGAAGAGAAAGAAAAAAGATGTAGTATTAGACACAGAAATCAAAGGAATAATGACAAATCATACAAAAGAGGACAAATTTCAAAAACTAGTAAGAAATATACTGTAAAGACCATCAATTATAAAATTACAAACTTCCAAAGACTCAAAAGAAAAAGACCATAAAGCATGAATATGAAGGCATGTAAGTACTTCCTAATCTGAAAGATATGTATTTTACAAGGGAGGAATGCACACAGAACAATTTAAATATTTGAACAAAAGTGAAATATTTACCTGTGCATTACTCATCTTTGAAGCTAATTTATCCAGGTCGCCCTGGATCTTTTGAAGAGCTGCTTTCCTTTGTACAACATCTGCGTCCTCCCTGTGTATCTTTTTCACCAGGCGCTGGGGCGAATTTTGGCTGCTGGTAAGTGGAGTGTGAAGTGAAACTGGACTTTCTGACTGGACTTTGACAGGACTGATTTTGTGCCTTGGCTTGATATTCACAACCAAGGGCGGAGGAGGATTTTCCTTGAGGTACTTTGCAACAGGACTCACGATACTCATCCCTTGCTTGAACCTAAGATTATTTGGAGTTCTCATTGAAGGAGACTGGATCTTGCTCGCTGAAGAAATTTGCATTTTGGTTCTTGTACTCTTCCCCTGTGGTGTGGAGAATTTGTTTATTTGATGAATCTGGCTTGGTAAATTTGGCTTGATATTGGCCCTGACTACTGGTGGCCTTGGAGGGAGTCCAGTCTTTCCACTGTGAAGTCTTGCTGAAATTTCTGAAGGCGAGTTTTTCTTGAGGGGGGTGAAGGTTTTTGTCAGTGGAGAATTTGGCTGGGATCTGAAGCCTGAAGCTGTCCGTACTGGAGTGCTAACATGTGACTCTCCCACCTTTGATGTTTTGTATATGTTTGTCAGGGAGCCTGATCTGTATATGCCTGGGTCATTTACCACTCTTGACCCTGGCTGCTTCACAACCAAAGTTTTAGTTGAGTCTAATTTTGACACCTTTGGAGTGAAAGAGAGTGGGCTTGGTTTAGGTCTACTGATGCTTATAGGTTTAGAGACTGGGCTTCTTTTTTGCATTTTGGTATGGGCTTCCACTGGGTGCTTTGGTGAGTTGACATTTTGCAAATTTATATTCCTTGGCGGTTTTGGTGGTGCTTCCTTCTGTTTTTTGTTTGATGTGACAGACGGGGACCAAACCTTGTTCGTGTCAAATGCCTCGGGACTCTGGACAAAAATCTTTGGTTTCTCAACATCTTCCCTTAAAGAAGATCGTGTTGAATCCATATTTGGTTGGAAGTTTGAAATGGTACTTGCAACACTTGATTTGCGTGGGCTCACAATGCTTTCAAATTCTTCATCATTATCTTCTACATCGGGATGTTCCCCATGTGATTTCCTTTCTGTACTGTGCGCTATGATCTCTGACGAAGGAATTTCTCCCTTAGCCTTATCAGCTTCTGC
>BOPN01002108.1:85000-100000 GCA_017312705.2 Penaeus japonicus
GTGTGGCCCTCCAAAAAATATGACACTGGCAATACATTAGTATTTTTGGGTGCTTTTTTATGGTTATTAGGACAATACTATTTTCCACCTGATTTTGAATAAATGAGCACTGAACATGAGTCAGTACCAATGTATGTGTGTAGTCAGGTAGCTGTCTCTGTCATTGCCAGTAGTAATGACATACCAGCAATGCCTTCTTCATCGAAATCACATATGACATCTTGACACAGGAGGTTAATATTTAGAAATTTGAAAGATCTATAACGGTCTCTGTAAATATGTGATTTTGAACAGCTAAGGTTTGAAATAACGTAAGTTGTGAAGAAGAAGAAGAAGAAAAACGGCAGCAGCCCTTACAAGTAAAGCCATATGATAAAGATGAAAAATAGAGTGATACCAATGATACGTTACTTCCGTATAATTTCTCTCCCTTTCCAATTATAAACTGATGGATAATCACAAGGTAATTACCAAACCATATTATAGTGATAAAAAAAATCCTGTTTTCCAATGAATGTGAACATTGATCTATTTACGCCTAATACATACCATACATCCCACATGATCCTAATCACATTTCGAAAACATTTCCAAGCTACAGACATATCTACATATCCAAGAAAACATGCCTGATCAAAAGTCACCTACAGGAATATTTATAAGCCAACTGAACGAGCAACCTGAATTTATCGAAGTCACCTATGGGGGATATTTATTATCCAACTGAACGAGCAACCTGAATTTATCGAAGTCACCTATGGGGGATATTTATTAGCCAACTGAACGAGCAACCTGAATTTATCGAAGTCACCTACAGGAACATTTATTAACCAACTGAACGAGCAACCTGAATTTATCGAAGTCACCTACGGGGATATTTATTAGCCAACTGAACGAGCAACCTGAATTTATCGAAGTCACCTACAGGAACATTTATTAACCAACTGAACGAGCAACCTGAATTTATCGAAGTCACCTATGGGGGATATTTATTAGCCAACTGAACGAAGTCACCTATGGGGGATATTTATTAGCCAACTGACCGAGCAACCTGAATTTATCGAAGTCACCTACAGGAACATTTATTAACCAACTGAACGAGCAACCTGAATTTATCGAAGTCCCCCCGCCCCTCCGTCCGTTTTCTGACGCCGTCCGACCATTCGACCAACGGCGTGGCGGGAAGACGGCCATGTAAACAACGCTGGGTGACACACAGCGGGAGAAAACATGGAGAAAATTGTTCTCTTCTTATCGACAGGTATTATCTCTGTGGTTGTGGGGGTCTGTAGGGGATTGTGGATGATTGGGTCGATTGAAATGAGGTGGTTGGTCAAGGAGTATAGATTTAGGAGCTGTGGTTGAGGAGGTTTAGTTACGTTGCGGAACTGGGAAAGTTTTTGAATGGATGTTGAAGTTTTATGATTGTTTTGGTGTTATTCTGTGAGTGATTATACATTTGTCAATGGTAGGGTGTGATTTCCAAATTGGAATTGTCATAATGGGTACATAATCTATAACCAGGCGAGATAAAATACAAACATTATAACGGATGACAAGAAAACATTGTATTTTTGACATACTTTCTTACCAATTTCTCTTTCTTGTATTTTTGTCTTATGCCATAACTCCACTCTATATATTTTAACAGTTTATTGTTAACTTGCAATTATTACCTTTCAATTAACCCAAAAATATCAAGATTGTGAAATTCGTTAGTGTGTGGCTCAACTAAAGCATTTAGTTATGATTCGAAAGCTGAGGATCATCACTACTAATGAATTTAGATTCAGTAGACTGCTTGTGATGTCTGCCGGGTAAATTTTCCGAATAACGCCGCGTCGCTAAATACCACAAAAGTGGTATTGATGGAGTCCTCTCAACCTCTACTATTCATATATAGTGAAATTAATGAGCGCTTGCACCCCTGAAGCCCACAATCTGGGTCCCGATAGTAGGGGAGGGCATGAAGTAGATCAGGGAAATTACGGGGTAAAATATGAATTCCGGCCATATTTCGTATGCAAAATCTTAACCAATTACCTACCTACCTAACTTTGCTTAGGTTTGAAGTTTGCCCTAGCCAAGGGGGGGCTTCGCCCCCCCCTGGACCCCCCCCTTTTAAGGCACTTCGTGCTACCTCGTACTACTTCGGTATCACGAAAACCTTAACCCAACTACCTACCTCACTTTCCCTAGTTTTGAAGTCAGCCTTTGCGAAGAGGGAGCTGTGGATCTCCCCTATTCAGGGCACTTCGTGATACTTATGATGCGTAATTAGTCCTGTAGATGAAAATGCCGCGACACGGATAACCCTCACACTGCGCCATGATGACAGCAACTGAGTCTTCGTCTCATATATTCCTCAGGATAGGAAACTAGGACCGATGATGACGCGACCACTCAATAGAGGGCACTATAATTATACTGTAAATAATGGGGAATATTGCGCCATCTGTTGAGAGAACATAACAGCACATGCAGGTAATTCCTTGGGGGTTTCCAGTCCACAGCTTGCTACTATCCGTAAATACGTAAACACAGCCATGTTTGAATTTTAGGGCGAGGATGGTGGATTCGGGATATCTTGCCCAAGGTATGTTGCACGAAGTGCCCTAAAAAGGGGGGGGGGCGAAGCCCCTTTTGGCTAGGGATTAATTTAAAACTAGGCAAAGTTAGGTAGGTCATTGGGTTAAGATTTTGCAAGCGAAATATGCCCCGAAGTAGGACGAGGTAGCACGAAGTGCCTTAAGAAAAGAGACCCAGATTGTGGGGTCCAGGGGTGCAAGCGCTCATTAATTTCACTATATATGAATAGTAGAGGTTGAGAGGAATCCATCGATACCACTTTTGTGGTATTTCGTAACGCGGCGTTATTCGGAAAATTTACCGTCTGCCGTCCAGATGTAGTAGTTGTAGTCTATGGAAACCAGCTATAGCAAAGATGCTGGACCAATATCTGGGATGGTTACAAATTTTATCAGGGAAGCTGTAAGGTTTACCTCAGAATAATACTGATATTAACAATGAATTATGTAAGTATTTAGCAATTAGTGACTGAATCAAACTAGGGGTTCCACCCTTAACCCGTTAACGACGGATGACAAGATAACACGTCTAGTGGTTTTTGGGCTACACGACGGGGACGCGTTACTTTGTCTAGCCCGGGGCGCGGGAGGAGCCAGCGCGCAGCGCTGGCTCGCGGCTAGTGCGGCCGAGAATCCCGACGCGTTAGGCTTATGCATTCAAGAGTCCCGGAATTTTGGTCTATTTAAGCCGGATTGGCCCCGTCGGGAACGGGTTAATAACCATCCTTATAGAGGGGTTATATCAAGGTTCCATAAGGGCCTGTAGAGTATTAACCGAAAGCCCAATGGTAGTAACATGTGTTCAAGGAATTACTAGGCCTCCCCACCTGTGGCAGTTTACGAAAAGCAAGTAAACCTCCACCATGTATATTTTAGCAAGACAGGGTATGACCTTGTACATTATTTGACAATAAATGACAAGGTCTGTCTTGCTAAGATATATATTGTGGAGGCTTCTGCTAGACCTGCAACAGGCACAGGGCCACAGATATTGCATGATGTATTGCACTTTAACTACTGCCACTATTATTGTGGTTGGTTCCCATGGACTAAAACTACTATATCTGGACAGTATATATAAAATGTAATCCATTGCTATGAAATTTGTTAGTATTGAAATGTGCTCACTATAGACTATCTTAGCTTTCTTCAAATCCTCCATTCAGTATAGATTGTTGTTTTATCAGTGTTAATTTTTGATTGCTTTTTTCCGTTTTCTCCTTTCCTAGCTACTGTTTGTTGTTTGATTCATTTACCACACAAGGGATACTAGAAAGCAAAGTAACAGGCATATCATTCAAGTATTACAATATATTGTATGACCTATTGGTAGATGTAAAGATACCTACTCCTCTGCCTCCCTCCTGTCAGTACTTGACAGTACTCCAGAAAGGCCAACAAATCTCCAAAATATAATTCTGGTAGACCTCCCTGGCTTCTTATATCCTCAAATAATTAGCTAGTCTAAGCTCTTTCTAGCCTCAATATATGTGGTGGAGGTATGTTAGCCAGCCCTCTGTGGAGTGCAAAGCATTGAGACTTTGGTAATTCTTTTGACACTATCACTATTGTGTTGGATTTGAGATCGTAATCCATTAATAACATATTGTAGCAAGCTTCAAGTAAATGTGGATACAACAGAGCCAGTATAGTCATAAGTAATTTCTAATTATAAAGTGATGTGTTGATATGAAGTAAATAGTTCAATACAAGTCATGGTTTATATTTTGTCATTAATGCTTTCAGTACTGTGATGCATTTAACAATTCTTCTTGGTATATTATCTTTTTTAGAGAGGGAGAACCAGTATGTCACCAAGGAACTAGAATCAGCTATAGAGTGCATTAAGAAAGAAAATGAGAAAAACACATCAAGTTGTCACCTTGTCCGCCTAGCAACATCCACAGTTCAAGGTGTCCACAACGGAGATGCAAATGCACATGATGGACACACAGTTACCCTTTGGCACGAATGGTCTAAGACTGATGCGCTTGATGAATACTATGCCAGTATACAGAAAGGAGAGAGAGAAGCCAATGAAGCAGTTGATCAAGAACATATATTTAGGTAAGAACACGTATGTTTATGTTATTTGTTTATTTTGCGGAGTCTAGTACAAAGGAAAAAATCTGTCCATTTAGCAAGACTGGTGTGATAATTAACAGTGACTATTTTCAGGTATAATGACTTTTTTCTTCTTGCTGAGGCAATTCACAAGTTTGCTGATAGCTTGGAAGACACAGGAAGCTACCTGCTTTATGTTTTCTGGTGTGTGGATAAATACGTCCCAAACCCCAGGTATGTGATGAAATGTTACTGTAGTCATTGTGAATGACAATAGAAAAATATATCCAAGAAACATGTGCACAAGATGAGTGTCATATCTCTTAACCCTTTCCCGACGGGTGCACTTTCTACGCGAAGTCCCATATGCCGGGCGATTGCAATATTGCATTGAAATCGTCACAATCGGATGACGCCCCGGAACGGGAGTTTTTGGCTGTGTCACACGGGTGTGACGCACCGTCGTCATTGGGTTAATGATTTTTTTATTGTCCTGCAGTGAAGTTCCAGAGTTTTATGGCAGTTTGAGAAGGCTTGAACAGTGGCACTTTGGTGGCTTGTATATCTCTTGTGCAGAGCAAACATTAGTGTCAGAATGGCCAGATTTTTTGCCGCTTCATGTCACTTCAGGCTGTTCCCAAGTGAGTTTCATAGACTTGTTCATTCCAAAATTCAAAAGGATCAGAAAAGTATGAAATAATGAATAGCTGTGTTTTCAGTTTACATTTTGATTTTTCAATATGATAGTAAACAGTAAAATAGTCAACACCACATCAAATTACTATTGTTTTGTTTCTTCTCCCAAGATAATAGAGTCAATTGTAAACACCATGTGGAGAGGTCAGCTATCAGTCACTGAAGAAGGGACAGGGAGTTCCATTGTTCTTCCTGAATGTGTTGTGCAGTGCATTAGTGGTCAGCCTGCATTGGGATCTGATCCAAAACAGGTAAGATAACCTCTTTGATGTATTCAGAAATTGACTATTATACCATCATCAGTTCTCTCTCCCTCCCTCTCCCTCTGATGGGAGTGCTTATATACATGCACTATCCAGTATGTGTTCGTTTCACTCACCAGAGACTGATTACCTAAGTCTGTGATTTAAAAAAGAGAGAGTCTCCCCAAAGGAGAAATGTCACCTACAGTCAGTCAAAAAGGGGACAAGAGGTTTAGACCAAGGGGAACTACAACTTGCAAGCAGGATGTCTTATGGTGTCATCAGATCCAAGTGTTCCTTCTTTTTCTTGCTATGATTCATGGGTTTACTTGTGGGTAAAAGAACTAAGCTTTAAATATTATCAAATAGTCTATATCATGAGCTTTAACATTTCTAGAAAAAAGAAAGCTCTGATTTAAAACACATGAACAATCAAGTTAGGGTTATTTTCATCAAACTTTTAACATGTTTTTTGAAGTTTTCAATTTTTGGTATTTCTTCCTTATGTGTAAAGGGTCTCATTTACTGTAATTGATTTCAAACTATTTTCCAGGGACCTTTGTACATCCTGCCAACAGCAGAAGTGGTGGCAGACTTTGACATTGGCACCCTTCCCTGGGTATACTTACGTCATGGTGGTATATATGACATAATGCCAGCACTGCACATGGATCCTGAGGAGCAAGAGGAAGTTGTTGCTATGTTAGATGTGTTAACTGGTCAGGCTGGTGTAAGTGATACTTATATTATGGTTACTGTAATACTTGTAATACCACTATAGCAAAAGTGTTACTGATTTTATATACTTTGCATTTACTGAATGGTCTCGCTGTTACCAAATTTCAGTTACTGAAAAATCAGTTCAGTGGCATGAATGTTACAACTACAAGCATAAATTCATTAACTCTCCCAGATTGCAACGCTGGTTCGCCTGAGGTACTCGCCCCTCCCACCTGTTCTCGAAGGAGTCAAATCACTCACCACAGAAGAATGGAAAAGATGTAATGTGGAGGGGCAGTTTGAGCTGACACCAAGCTTACACTTCAAGGGTTACCACCTGATCCTCAACATGATCATCCTTAGTGAGGGAGCTCAGAATGGAAAGGTTAGGGTAGTCACTTTCACTGCTTTTGATAAGTGAGAGAAGCTGTTTAGATAGCCATGTCTTGGTTGTTGTGTTGGATAAAAAAAAGGCAAATTAGAAAACATTTCATACAAGGCTTTACCTCTTACATCTTAAAAAATTGAAGATTAACTGTATTTTTATCAGTAGCCATAAATTTGCAGTGATGTTATGACTGTCATGATTTATAGGAAAAGTGGGATTATTTATCATTATTCATGATTATTTATTACAAGTGTGGAAAATTTCTGGTAAGGATAAAGCATTGAAGTTGTCACATTCAAACTTAATATACTTAAATGATTTGTAGGCATATTGGACAGATGTCATAATGAAGTCATATTAGATGTTACCAAAAGTTTGATTTTTGCATTTCAAAATGTTTGAGACAGAATATATGTGATGAGTTAGCACAAAGCAATAGCTTTATCCTTCAGTGAAGAGGTTATGTAAACATTTTTATGTACATTGCCACAAAAAAAAATCAGCTGCAGTTGAGTTACCAATGACTATATTAGATGTAAGAACAACATTTCAGACTTGACTGTTTTGATCAGCTGTCCATGTTGTAATGAATGTCTGATTCCTATATTTATCTTCACAGGCTCTCCTTGTAAGTCTGCAGGACCCAAGTGCATGTGGAGAGGATGTCATCAAGTTCTTCAGTAAAGCAAATATTCCAATGCAGGTAAGAAATTCTTTCTTTCTTTCTTCTCCTGAAAGCTTCATCAGAGACTATCAAGAATAACCATATATATTTTAGATTAGGTTAGTGAAATAATATAAAGTAACAGGCCAAGATGTCTGTATTCATGTAAAGAGTTTGCAACAGTAGTCCGAACCCAGAATGTGTACCTACATAAAAGGGAAGAATCAATTAGCCCAACAGCTCAAGAGGACCATAAGATGAAGTAACATTGCTCATGCAGAAAAAAGAAAGCTCTAGGACAAGATTTTCAGTCATGAAAAAAGACAGGAGTAACCATATAGAGAAGAGAAAGTTATCTTTAGTTTCAAAGGTTATGGAAATCACTTGAATTTATTATTTTCAGAGAGAACAGAATCCCCCCGAGGCAGAAAAACAAGTCATGGGGCTCTTGAAGGAGACACCTGTACTATCCACTCTCCATTTGGCTGCATTCTCTCATCTCTCTCTCAATCTTCCACAACAGGTACTACTTCAGCTTTTCTTTCTTTGATGGAAAATACTGTTGGACAGCATAGAGCTTTATTTACATATTGCTATTATTATTCCTATGACTATAGTTTACACTGTATTAAATTATATAGAGAGGGTATTGTTATATAGTCCCTCTTCAGTAGTGACATGTTAAAATGGTTAGGAAGCATCAGTTTGTAAAGTAAAGGTGGCAAATATTATGCTCTTACCTTAATCTTAGATCCAGGAGATTACCCAGGGATAGCATGCATCTTGATGCAGGACACCCAATGGCATTAATCAATCTATTTTTCTTTCTCTTTTTTCTTATGATTATTATATTTCAGATTAGTGGCCGCTTGGCTCGAGCAGGGCGACCTGTGCATGAACTGGATGAAGGAACAAGAAGAGAACTGGAAGCAGCAGCCAGTGAGGAATTACTGCGATGTTTATTGCTGATGCCAGCACATCCTTCTGAGCTGCCAGAGAATACATTACCTGTCTTGCCAGGTACAGTAAAGATGAAAAAAAGTCCTTTTGTTTTTTTGTTACTTTACTTAATTTAATTTTACTTAATTTACTTATTTCATTATCTGATTTCGTTCAGGGTTCTTATCTGGAGCTAGTTTTGGTAGTGCATGGCTCTTAACATCCCTTTCTCATCCTTGCAGAGACCAGCATCAGTACTACACAATGGCCAGAGTATGTAGCATTGGCTGAAGCAGAAATTGAGGCAGAGAGATCCCTCCAAGCCAAGCATCAGGCTGGTAAGGATATATATGTATTTGTGGAAAGTGATTAGTTGATCCTTAGGAAGAAGAAACCTTTTTTGCTATTGATTTCTATTGTTTTTAAATGCGCTTCTGTTTTTAGGCGACTTGTTGGGAGGGCTGGCACCACCACCACCGCCAGATGCCATACTTACACTTGAAGCCTCACAGCTGACAAAACTCTTCACCAAGAGCGGGCAACCTTCAGAGAGAGTTCGTCAGAGAATGACCAAGCATGGTAAGTCCAAGTTGTAATTATATTTCTAAGTTGGATATTTTGATTTTGTTTTGATGTTTCTGTATTATAAAAGATTTTTCCCCCCCTTTTTTTTTCTCTTTTTTTTTAGGATTTATTTGATTATTTTTTAGGCTAATATAACCAATGATCTGAATAAAAACATGGATAAATATCAGCAATTCTGCTTTTAGAAAATGAAAGGGATTTCTAAGCAGTTGAATAAGTAAGCAAACACAAAACTAGTAAATTGAAATTGAGAACACTGATGTGCCCCAAAATACTTTGGAATTAACTTTGGAATCAAGTAGCTCAGCCTTATGCATAAGAATGCAAAATGGGTAGGAAATCTCTTCCTGGTTAGTTCCTTGTGCTGTTTAACTGTTATTTTTATATGCAACTCTTCATTTATGTGCAATTTTTTAACTTGATTGACTTCCATGTGTTTAACATCCATGCATAAATAGTTAGGCTTAAACACATTTCATTTTTGAGCAGTCAATCATTTGAAATAAACATTTCTGTTATATTTGTTGGTTGAACTTGTTTGCCACAAGATATGTCTGCAGAGGACTAATGGCCAACTGTAAATATTTGGATAAGCTCACCATATTCAACAGTGTAAATGTTTTTTAGGTCCATAAATGGATTAATTATGTCAGTTTGTTTGAATGCAAAGCAGATGTATGTTGCACAAAATCCTTGAGTTTATCCCTCTTTTTTTATCATTTATGATATCTAATAAAGCTGCTGCTTCTATGAATTATGGAACCCATACATTCTAAAAATTGTAATGATAATAATAAGAATCTGTAAAAGAAAAGATACAAAAACAAATTAATAAATCAGGGAATGTCAAATAAATTCTTGTATCTAATTCTTGTTTCCACAGTATCCTGCGGCCCATATCCCTTTAAGTCGAAGTTGTCACTGCAGGAAGTAAAGGGTTTGCTGTGGCCAGAGGCTCTCTACGCACGTCACCACGGCATTTAGTAAGTTTCAGAGATCCTTTTGATTTAGGTACTTAGTGTCCTTGCATGGTGAATGGACAAGAAGAAGGTGAACCATCTTAAGACAATATGAATGTGAAAGATAGAGATGGGGATGGAAGGAATGTAATGTAGATTTCACCTTGTTTATTTTGGCTCTTTCATTTTGTTTACTTTCTTGTAGTAGTAAAATACTTGTTACAGATAGAAATGAAAAAAAGAAATTGGGTTATAACCAGTTTACAAATGATCATCCAAAGAATATGGAACATGAATGTTCATGCCTGCAAACAAATTTTAAGTTTTTAAATAAGGGCATAAGCCAATAACTCTTTGTTAGTTAGTCAATATGTTTATCATGAATGAAAGTAAAGTATTCTCACATTACCATCCCTATTATAATTAGTATGAATAGCTCAAAAGTAACTGCTAATAAGATATTTTTGCGATTCTGAATTGCTCATCATGATACAAAGGAGAGAATATCAGAAATAAAGGCAAAAATATAAGTTCAAATTGGCCTACCAAGAAAAGGTATCACATATTGTATAATTATGACTTACCCATCATATGAGTTTTCACAGGGTATGGTAATAAGGTATTTCATATCACAAGTGGTTTTCATCTAAAAAGATAAGGGAAAATGTAGTCTTTTATTGATGGACATTGAAATTGTATTTTTTGAACCTTCAGCATAATCAAATTCAACTTCATCTCTTAGCCTCATGCACTTTCCCATATTTTACACTTTTCTCCGAGTAGCTAATTTATTGGCCCATTTATATTGCCCTTATGTTGGCCCTTTAAGGATGTACATCAGAAAAATTCACCTGTTGCACATATGTATATACACTTGACTTCATATATTCATATCCCTATACATTTAAGTTCATACATGTATATCACTGTACACATATACATCCAAGAGAAAAATAAATAAAAAATGGTCTCCACAAGCTGTTAGGAATTTATTCTAATTTATATAATGAAAAGATTTAAAGTTTCTAATATATTATGCATATTAAGGATTTCAGTCATGCCTGAATGCATGTGTTTTTCATATTTTTACCCCCATAAGTGTTACCAATGAATTTTGCATTGTTGATACTGATAAGCCATTTAAAGGAAGCAAAATCACGTCATGGCTTTTTGTTAGGCAGACACACTGGATGATCACAGCTTGAGGTGTTAAGCCCAAGTATTTCAAAATACCCAAGTATTGTGTCCAGGTGGAGCCAAAACTTGCCCCAGCATTATTGGGTTAAATAAGCATTAAATGATAAATAATATTAATAAGAGAAAAAGCATACTAATATGAAGGGCATCTAGTTCTTAAATGGTTTCTTTTGGTCCTCCAAATGATATGATTGTCATATATGTGCAGGATAACACAGATATTTTGCTATTATGATATGTATATTTGCACTGTACTTTGGATATGATACATATTTATGTTAATTTTGAAATAATTATGTATCTACTTTTTGTAAATAACAAGTTATTTTTAGGAGTTAACAATGTAGAATGGTAGACTAGCCTAATAGTACTAACAATATTTACAGCATTATACTAGAACTGATTAAAGTTGTGATCACTTTATAAAGAATATAACTAAATTGCAATAATATACTACTTTATGCCCTTTGTCGAAAGACTACAGCTAATATCAGTTTCATATAAGACATACATTTTTTACTTTGCATAACAGACCTGCATAACAGAATGCTTAATATTTGCAAGCACATCTATCAGCTTTCTCTTTTAACTAACACAAGACAAATTTTATTACGTGGATTTTTTTTGGCTTTATTCTTTTTTTTTATCTGTTTATTTATTTCATATTCATGACTATTTTCCTTACAAGGTCTCTCCACTGATATCTCCATGGCTTTATTGTCCAACCCTTTGCTTCTCAAAATTCACAGTTACAATGTAGACGAGCGACATGAAAAGTTCGCCGAGCATTGCAACCAGGTTAGGGCTCGATATATCAGACAAGAGACAGCATCTACCTGTACAGTCTTCCAAGACAAAGAAGTTGCCTATGTCACTGTTTCATCCCACAAGCCTGTCAGGTAAATATATAAGTCATACTTCATTCAACCTTCTCATCATTACTGCTGTCTGACTTTCTTCATTTAAATTTTTTTTTACTAGATTTTTAATCAGTTTTTCCTTCCCTTTTCTTAGCAAGGACAAAGAGCATAAGTCCACGAAACCAAGCAAGGAGGACCATGCCAGACCAGGAAAGAGGTATAGTTCCAGGCTAAATGATGTAGACAGTATGAGCCTAAAGAGTGACCACAGCGCAAGGCAGCTGGGACAAGGACTAAGGAGGTCCCCTCGCAAGCATGCAAAGCAGTCGGAAAATATGTCAAAGAGGTTAGTTTGTCCAGTTCAGGTTTTAGTGTCTCTCTCATTTTATTATGCTTATTCTCTTTTGAAATTGATGAAGGATAAATATTAGTTTTTCATCTACTGTGTAAATAATTATACAGAAATGGGTTGGACATTATGCTTAAACTTCAAAGAGTGAGTATACCTCCTTCCTCCTCCTACATCTCTCAAGTTGCCCCCTCACCGACCCCTCCTAATGGATGCAGGACTTAGCAAAAACAAAGAAAAATGAAGTGTGACCTTTATTATTTCCTGAGGTTGAAAGGAAGACTCCTCATCTCAAATACTTTGTCATTAATAGCTCAAAAAAAATTGCATTTAAAAAAAAAGTTTAAACTCCCATAAATTACACTACACAATGCTTTTTATATATATATTCATAGAGATACAGTCGCTATCCACCAAAGCAAAAATAGTGAATATATACATAAAGAAAATCATCCTATTCAGGTCTCCTCGCAAAGCATCTTACAAAGAAGGCGAAGGGAGTAGGAAATCTACAAGTTTGAGCAACCTCATGAAGCCCTCAGACCTCCTGCAACCTTCAACTGCTCGAGGGCCCCTCAGGAGTGCCAACCCACAGAGCAAGAGATATCCTAAGCCAGCTGATCTCAGTGATTTGCATAAACAGGTATGCTTCATGTTCTATTTGTTACATTTCTGCAAACTGCTCTTGCTGCTGTTTTCCATTTCTTTGTCTTGTCACTGTTGCTCTTTTTCTTTGTTCTATTCTAATTCTCCTCCCTCTTCCTCCTTTATCTCTTTATTTCATTGGTCATTGATTTCCTGCAGTGTGACACATTGCTGCCAAAGATGTATTGATATGTAAATGGATAAATCTCACAGCACATGAAGTAAAGGCTTTTCTTTTAGGAAAATAATAATGACGAATAGAAAAATGAGGATGATAATTTCAGTAATATTAAATTGGACAAAAATAACAGAAAATATGAACCCATCCTTCCAAAGATTAACCATTCTTTCCCCACCCACCCACAACCAGAAACTGCGAATGGCCGTGGTCGAGGCTCTAGACCAAGAAGGAATAAAGATGAAGGATCCCCTGTTCAAGGTGTGTTTCAAGAAGCTCTTCACTGTCTGCCGACCCTTTGCCCTTGATGTCATTGGCCAGGGGTCAACAAGCCGCAATATGGAGAGGATTGCGAGGTCTCATGTTAAGCAGGTCATTGAGTTTGAGAGATTTAAGACCAAAAAGAGATGAGAATTTCAGTCGTTTTAAAAGATTTTCTTTTTTTAGGTATATATGGTGTTTGGCAAACAGTGTTATCTACCTGTGTTAGTTGTCATTTTTCTTCTATTTCTTTCTTTTTGGCTGTATTTAATGTGTTTGTATGGGTCATTAAAGGAAGTAAACATGATCTCAATACTACTACTATTCTGCCTTTGTACACCCACAAATATATATATTTTTACAGTCCTCAGGATTTATATATATAAATATATATTCTGCTTGTCTTCATACTTTCACAATCATTATGTTTACTTTGTGTATAAATGTAAATGTAATTTTCCAATAAAAATAATTAACAATACATGTGATTTTTATGAATGCTGCCATGCCTAAAATTTTGTAGTCCAAAACTTTACTGAAAAAAAAAGTCTCTTAACTGTATAACTGGCCTTCAAGGTGTAGAAGACATATACTACCAGATATGTACTAAAAGATGGCTTCATAAACAAATGTAGGTGAAAGTCAATACCATATCTAAATGTTTGAGGCGTTGTCCACACAAAGGCAATTCACATGCAAGCACAAGTGTCTGTGACGTCAAAATAGTGGTTTTAGCAGTGTTACTGGTATGAGCAGTTGCTGGCTAGGTTGGCATTGCCCAACATGGGACACTTTGTTTCATCACAGGCATTTCAGTGGTTTGCCTGTGGGTTGTCTGCACTTGCAGTTTGGTAACACTTCTTGCCCACTTGGGCACGGCCCCTCTTATGGACACAGGTCTATAAAAGTGTTAGTTTAATTTCTAACAATGCTATCAAAACCATATTGTATCTATTTTTATATGACAGATTTTCTTTGGTGCTGACAGTGTAGAATATAAACTATATTCAAAAAGTATGAAAGGTATAATATGTTAGTGTATTTTGGTAAATGTGATACACATAAATGTAAGTTAATGCAGTATTTACTTTTTTTAATATAGTAATCATTTCATTCCATGTAATCACTAACATGTTTATTGTTTGAAATATTGCTGGACTACAAGCATTGATTTATGGAAATAATAGATCTTTCCTGTTATTGATGGTAATAATGACAAGTTACTTTCAGTTAGTCTTCAAAATTATTAAGCGAATGACTGGAAAAAATCATGTTTTTCTAGAGTTTAGATTTAGTACTGAGGATGATCCCCAGATGAAGCATAAATAAAACAAAAAATGAATAACAATTTTGTCACATGTGTTATGCCATCAAGAAATCGAAATATTAGAAACACTGTTCTTTCTCATTTATGATTTGTAGACTTTTTTTTTTTTTTTTTTTAATTATAAAAGTAAATGTTTCAAAGTCTTATGTATACACAGGCAAAGGGCATTACTCTAGAGGGACCTTCTGCTTTGAGTCCACAATTATCACCTCATGACTGTATTGGTGCCTATTCCTGCATACAATGAGTCAATATATAAATAAGGTACATTTTCAGCAAACTATGGACCTCTAATGAAGACCATAACTACAAGTTATAGTATCAGTTCATGATCTTAG
>BOPN01002108.1:157023-162023 GCA_017312705.2 Penaeus japonicus
GCGAGATCCGGGGTAAGGCATGCCGTTCCACGAGTAAACAGAGACATGAACCTGCCATCTTTATCGCATCTGGGAAGGTTGTACTTTACCTGCGCTGGAACACACACACGTACACACACACACACACTCCTATGCTCTTGGCGACTCGCTTTGCCTGATAATAGCCAATCTTAAGCGTTGCATTCTGAATCTCTCTTTTCCTTTTTCTCTTTACGAAAGAGAGTATTTATTGCTCAGGGAAAAAAAAGTGGAGTCTACGATCTCCCTCGCGTAAGGCCACTTCAACACTTGATATTGAAACACCGATTTACCGTCGTCACTTAACACAGCATTCCAGGCGGTTCCAGCTGGACGCTTCAATGGACCACTCTGTCTGTACGGAGGTCTCCTTTGCACGCATATAAAACTGCCTGTCTGATGGTCCGAGTTATCAACCGCAATGATAAGTCTCGTCACACTTCCTCTTATCAGTGCTGATCTCGAGGTCGTTCCATCCGAAGCAATCTTTAAAAGAACACAGGTAAGTTGAAGGCCCTCGTGATGCACACTCGAGGACCACCGAAAAGGCCCTCTCGCAACGCCATGGAACACAGGATCACAGGACTCGTTAGACCTTCACGTCCCAGTGGAGATGAAGAAGGGGGGGTGGGGGGGCGTCCAGCACGGGTGTTCCAGCTCCCTTTCCCTTTTCCACTGGACCTACTCTGGAGCTTGGCGACCCAACACCGCAGAGATGGCGTGTTCTTATATACAATTTGTTTTTGTTTTTTTTATTATTATAATATCATATAAATCTAAAGGCTCACGTGTGAGGAATACCGTTATAAGGGTTGACCAAGGCCGCTCGAGTTTCCCCGTTCACAAACAGATATATTTGTATCTAAATGAGATTATACACTGTTCTTAAATGGAAGCCCAAACATCACAAGAGTTGAAGTGTCGGTGTGGAAGTAGAACGCTCGGCTCGTCTCAACGGAGAGTCGCAGATGGTGGCATGGAGTCTTGAGCCTTGATGATGTGTTGCAAGGAGGAGATGGAGAGCTTGGAAATGCAGCGAGAAAGCCGGTTCTTTGGTGAGACCCTGGGACTTGAAGCAGGCCGATGGGGATAATACTTGGAAAGCAGTCTTCTTTAGGCAAGGCGATAATACTCAGATTGGAGTGATGAGTCCAGCACGTGATCCTGGTGGCATGTGGGAGTTAAGGTTCCTGAGGTGCCTGGTGAAGGTTTAATAATGTTAATATGACACGAGAAAAATCCAGGTTTGGTGATAATCATAGCAGTTGATGGCGGTGCAATAAGCTGCAACTTGAAGCGGGTTGGATGAAATCCACCTTTGACCCTACGGCAGCTAGGGATTCACGGAGCAGGAATGATGGGGTTGTTTTTAAAATCAGTGCAAGCCAGCACGATCTGCAGCTCGAGTTAAACCCTTGCAAGAAACCAGAAGTGTAACCCATTCGCGGAAAAGAGATGGAAGGTCTCAATTATCATATATTAAACCGGTGCTCGCCAGCAAACTGGCGCTGAGAATAACTAGGTGTTCGGTAACAACTTAACAGTTAGGAACAAAGCAATCGTTCAGTGACATTGGCACCAGTGGTGAGATGGATGGTAAGCTAGTCATTTTGCTGAAAAGCGCCTCTTTGCGGCCAAGACGGCGACGGACCTCGAGGAGACCGGAGGGCTGACTCGACTCTGCCGTCACCTTGAGTGTTTCCATGTATAGAGTTGGCAGCGGTGACGGCCAGGCCCAGAGACAATAAGCGTCGATGCCAAGTGGTGACGGAGGAGAGGATGGCGGTTGGCTGGGTGCCGGCGAGGGCGCGAAGGACCTCGCCCGGAGACAAGGGAAGGTGAGGGTCACACGCACGCTGCTCTCACCTCTGGAGAGACACTTGGCAGGGTTGACCGCGTCTCTCTGGCAGACTTTACAACAGGCTCAAGTGTCCACCTGGCCAGAGAGGAGGCAGTCAGTGGGGGCATTTTGTCTCCACACTGTGATAAACCTCACGTGTTATATATGTATTATTTTTTGGTTACGGATTACAGACCATGGTCACACTGTCAAACAGGAACGTCTTTACTAATTTTCAATCTTTTTCGACCAGCATTTTCAGAAGTGCTCCCTCTCGCTCTCTTCCGATTTAGAACCGGTAGCACCTTTACAAAGAACTGTCCTTTCCTTAGAGTTTTCATCAATGTCTCAATACTGGGACATTCACTTCGAAGGCAGATGTATGGTTCAAGTCAACTCTGTTTACGAAACAGCGCTCCGTCGCGATGCCTTTTCCCTGCAAAGAAAAAAATAGAGGTGAGACAAGTATTTTTCAATATTGAGGGAAGTATGTATATCATTCAGACAAGTAAGCGCATACACACACATACTCATACACACATACGTGTGTATATATGTGTGTGTGTGTATATATATATATATATATATATATATATATATATATATATATATATATATATATATATATATGTATATATATACATATATATATGTATATATATATATATATATATATATATATATATATATTCATAAAGAATCAATAATGTCAATAATGGTTAGGAGTTTGGAGGAACTGGCAATAATAAGATAGAAAGGCAAGGGTAGCAGCAATTAGCAAATAAAAGAGAGAGAGAACGAGAGAAAGAAAGAGAGAGGACGAGAGAAAGAGAAAGAGAGGGAGAGAGAGAGAGAGAAAATCAGAGAAAAGGAGAGATGAAGCGAGAGAGAGAGAGAGAGAGAGATAGATAGAGAGAGAGAGAGAGAGAGAAAGAGACAGAAAGAAAGTAGTGAGAGAGAGAGAGAAAAAAAAAAAAACTAACACGAAGCCAAACAACCAACAGAAATTAATCAAGACCTTTCTCCTCAGCAGGCATTCCCAACCCAAAAGAAAACAGACTAAAAAAAAAAAAAAAAAAAAACATCTAGCCTAGGCCGTGTGTTTCCCTTCGTCCTGCGTCCCCTCGCCAGTCCTTTCCTCCCTGACTCAGCAGAATCAGTGACTCAGAAAGCCTTTTCCTTATCCGCTAATGATTCACTTGGATTCCTTATTCCTTATTTCAGAACCATCTTGTTCTATTTTCGTTGGGGGAGGTCTATCAGTACGTTGCCATGGTGATGGTGGCGGTGGTACAATAATTTTGGTTTGAATTGTATTGATGGATGTAACGTTGATGCTAATGCCAAAGATAAGAATGATATAAATGTTAATGATGACAATGATGATGATGGCAATAGTGATGACAATGTTGATTATGATGATGATAGGGGGAATGATGATAATCACGATAACAACGATGATATCAATGCAATAATAGTATAAGTGATGATAATTGTAATAATAATAATAATTATAATAATGATTATAATAATGATAATTATATAGATGATGAAGACAATGATGATGGTAATTCTAATAATGATGCTTATACTAACACTAATATTAACATTAATGATAATGAAAAGAAAATAATAATAATAGTTAGAATAATGGAAATAACAATAATAACAATATTTAATATGATAATAATGATAAGGATAATGATGATTATAATCACAATGACAATGCAAGCAATAAAAATGATGCTGATAATGATAATGATATCAATAATAGAAATAATGAAAATAATAACAAAGATGATTACATTAATTATAACAATAAAAAATGCTTTTAAAAATTATAATAATCACAGGGAATATAATGAAAATAATAATGTAAACGATAAAGATAGTAATGATAATGATAACGCTGATAATGAAACAGTAAAAAATATATAGATAAAAAAATAACAATAACAACACTAACAAAAATATTAAGAATAATGATAAGGATGATGATAATGATGCTAATGGTAATAATGATGCTAATGATGATGATGATAATGATGATAATAATGATAAGAAAGCTAACAAAAACGATAAAATCAACAGAAGATGTGATAAAAAATAATAATGATAATAATCATATTGGTAATTTTACTTAATCATGATGATAATTATTATAATTACAATGTTCAAAATTATATAAACTATAATAACGATGATAGTAACGATAAGAATAGAAAAAATGATAATAATAATGATGGCGATGTTGATCATGATGACAATAGTAATGATGATAATGATATTGATGATAATAATTATGATAATAATGATTATGATAATAATAATTATTATAACAATGGTAATGATAACGATAAGGATAACAATCATAATGATAATGATGAAAATTACAAGATAATGATGATGAAGATAACAATGATAACACTATCAATGAAAATGTATACAATGTTAATAGCGACAATCATACGAATTACAATTATAATGATAATGATAATAACAATGATGGTAAAAAAGATAATGAAAATAATGATACTGATAATAAGAAACAAATTATAATAATGATAATGATTAAAATGACGGTATAATTTTTATAATGAAAATTATATCAGAAATAACAATGATAATGGTAGCAATGACAATGAAAGTATGAACAATAGGAACGGTGATAAGAATGATGACAATAATGAAATTAATGATAATGATAATGATACTCATCACCACTATCGTTATCACTATAGCAAAATTAAGATGATGATAATAACAATAATGTCAGGATGACAGTAGGAATAATGATGATAATAGTAATAATAATGATAGTGATGATAATAATAAAAAAATAAGGATAATAACAATGATGATTATGATGATAATAACAAAAACAATGTGAAAAAATAAGAATTAGACTAAGAATGCGAAAAATGGGTTGAATAACAATATCTACAATGATAAATATATAGAAAGAATGATAATGATAATGATAAAAAAAAATATTTCATTAATTAAATAATTATGATATGAAAATGATAATTACTATAACAACATCAACGATGATGTTATAATACCACTAATAATAATGAAAATGATAACAATTATAATGACAACAATAATGACAGAAATGAGAATAATAATACCAACATTA
>BOPN01002108.1:172023-174523 GCA_017312705.2 Penaeus japonicus
GAGAGAGAGAATAAAAGGATAAAAAGCGAAGGCAAGGGACAAAGCGAGAGTGACCCAGATGCTGTATCGTAGCGTCCGTGACCCAGTTTGGTTCCTCTCTTTCGCCGCTCTCTCTTGCTACGGATTTTGGCTTCCTTTTTATTGGCCTATATATCTGTTTCCTTGGAATCTATTTGCCTGTCTATCTATTCCCCGGATTATCTGTGGTTATAGGATAGATTATCGTGTTTTGTTTATTTTTATCTATTTCTTTTCGTTGATAGGTTTTGCTTTTGGGTGGTTTCTTTGTCTCTGGTTTCGCTTTATTCCCTTGATTTCGTCTTTCGTATTTCTTTGTGTATATATATATATATATATATATATATATATATATATATATATATATATATATATACATGTACATATGTGTCTATCTATCTATCTATCTATCTATCTATCTATTTATTTATCTATTTATCTATCTATCTATACACATAAATATATACATATATATGTATATATATGTGTGTACATACACACACACATAAATGCATGTCCTTGTGTAATACAAAATGGGGTCATATCAGGACTCAAACAAAGGCGACAGCACAAGATTGAGTCCTTGTTACAAAGCTTTCATAACATATATATATATATATATATATATATATATATATATATATATATATATATATATATATAGATAGATAGATAGATAGATAGATAGATAGAGAAGTACAAGGTTTACAGTGAAAAAAGTTCTTACACATAAAATAAACTAAGGCATTAGTAACCAGAGCAGTAACTGTGACAACAACGAAAATATTGGTTAGAATAATAGAAATAATAATATACTGTAGAATATAAAAATGTAATTGCGATATCAAATATGATAATCAATATATTGATGAGAATAGAAATCATGACATTTGCAATAACAACATTAATGATAATTATGTCAATGGTAGTAGCTATTATTATAATGATGATAATGAGAATAAGAAGGTTGATGATAATGACGTTAATTGCTAAGATAATAATGATCTCCATCATAATAATGATAATGATAGTAATAAGATAACAGTAATAATGATAATAATAACAATAATAGCAATGATAATAATAATAATAATGATAATAATAATAATAATAATAATAATAATAATAATAATAATGATAATAATGATAACAATAATAATAATAATAATGATAATAATAACAATAATAATGACAATAATAGTAATAATAACAAAATTAATGATAATAACAATATTGTTAATAAAGCTAATAAAATACTAATAATAAAAACAATAATGATATAAAAAAATAATAATTACAATAACAATGATAATGATAATAATAACAACAACAAAAACAAAAACAGTGATAAAGCTACAATAACAATAAGAAAAATTGCAAAACGAGGATGATCATGATTATAAAAATGAGAGTAATAAATATCATTGTCGCAGCAATGGTTATAACTTACGGGGATATGAGAAAAACAGATTATTTTATCAATAGGAACAATCACCATATTTATATCAAAAAGGCATTAATAATATGATAAAATAACAGCTCGCCCATATAATTTGTAGGTGAAAAAATATATATTTCAAAATCATCTTTTATAGTATTGGCACACAGAGTATTACCTTTAAGACGATAATCTTTCTTGAGACCACATACACATTTCTATTTTGTCTTTCTCCTTTAATTCGGATCAGCTAGTTTGTCTTAATTTAATCTCAATTTCCTTTTCTTTTCTTTCGGGAGATCAACCCTACTCAAAGTAGGTGCATCCACAGTTATTCCATTCCAGGTCCATGATGCACTTTAGGCACTGCATGCGTTACCCCACAACACTCCACGATCACTAGCACTTCCACACGAAGCCGCGGGTTGTTCCCTTGACACTTGGGAAGCACTTCCCCTTTCCGTTCCTCCAAACGATGCCACGGACAACTTCGTCTCACATCGTGCCTTCCTCATCAATCAAGCACGTCCTTCATCGTCCCCAAATGAGCGAGGGCGCGGCAGAGGAGTGCCAGATGTGTGTCTGATCCTCACTGTTGCCGGGCCCGCACTGAGCCCGTGGAGCAGCGCAAGGGGAAGGAGGGAGGGAGGAGGGAGGTGAGGGAAGCAGTACGCGCGCCTCAACGACTCCGGTCTTTGGCGCCGAGTGAAAGGGGCCGCTCGCTGTGGCTCCGCGGTTCGTATGGAGCGAGGGAGGTGGTGCGGGAGGGAAGGTCTGTCTTCGGGAAATTGGTATTTGGGGAAGGAGGGAAGGGAGGGGGGGGGGAGGGCTTGGATCAATGAGAACGGGGTAAGCGAGTTTAGAGCAACGCGGCGAGGGGGAATTAGTACAAGGTTACCAGCTAGGTTAGCGAAGCGACGAAAAACTAGGTCAGTTGCGTGATAGCAAGGTCAACGGAGGGTAAGAGCTAGGCTAATGGAAGGCACGAGTCAGTCCCAAGGAGAGTTAGGAGAGTTCAACCACCGGAGAGTCGACTAGAATCGG
>BOPN01002108.1:179523-182023 GCA_017312705.2 Penaeus japonicus
AATAATATCATTAATAATGTTAAAATGATAATAATTATCATTATAATAATAATAATAATAATAATAATGTTGATTTGTAATACTTTTCTCATAACCAGTAGGAGTCTTTCTAATATATGTCAGTATCAAAATAATCCTAATAGATAAAACCATCTTAAATGAGTATTCAAATAAGAAAAGACACCTAATTATTATCAAGACTACACTTACAAGAAAATCATATATGATAAAGACCTACAGCCAAAAAAAACAAAGTCAAAACAGAAAAGAAAAGACCATTTTTTTCATATCATCAACCCCACCTGAATGAGAGCAGCGGAGCCTCCATATTTGGTTCAGAGTGATCTGTATGAGGAGCCAGAGTGGAGTCCTTGTGGTAGTAATTCACAATGGCTGCTTCTGCCCGAAAGTTGTCGAATCCGGCCACTTTGGCTACTAGTTTGCATAGCATCTGCAGAGGAGGAGGTATCTCGCCTTTCATATCTTCACTGTATTCCTGTTGGGTAAAAAATAGTATTTCATATATGATCTCAGGTTAGTGACTCATATGGCAATAAGAGATGGAAGATGTTATCATTGTATACTTCTTTTTAACACGTCTGGATAATTCAGATGATCATTGGAAAAAAAAATAATAATAATAAAGAAAGAAAGAAAAAGAAAGTATACAGAGTATGGATATAGTAATATGAAATGGCAGCACAAATATTAGCTAAAATATAACTTATGTTAAATCTTCCAACATAAAATCTACAACTTTCACACATCAGATCAGGTTATTATATTTCTTACATTACATGATCTTCAACATTTGGTAAGTATTCTTCAATTTCTGATCTAAAACTTTTTCTAACCTGCAACTGGATCACACACATCATTGATATGAAAGATATATAAATTGTCATTGAGAGAGTAGCAACTGGTTGTGCAAGTCAGTGTGTTCAGGGAGTTTAGGGATCACCAATTACCCTTATCTGTTAATTACTTTACTCTACAGATAAGCTACAGAAGCTAACATGTCTTATGTATTTTTGTCTGACATGTAATAATCATATCACATACTAGAACACTAATTCAAATATATCCTTAATATGAATTTGACATTATTATTCTAAAGCACGGAGACACAGTGGCTGCACGTTAGCTCATGATGCAACAAAACATGGATCAAGATTAACCCATTCACGCCGGTTGACGTGATAGCACATATTGTGGTTTTCGCGTCAGACGCCCTGGACGCTCTATGAGGGGAAGCCGCGCACTCGGGTAGAGCGAGCGGGCAACCGAGGCTTGCGACTTGTGCGCCCGAGAATCTCGAGGCGTTAGGCTTATGCGTTCGAGAACCCCGGTATTGCGACCGCGCAAAGCCGGAACTGCCCCGGCGTGAATGGGTTAAATGAAAACCAAATTCCTTGATCTTTCCTTCATGAATTTCCCTAATTCAAGGATAACTATTTTGACATTTTCCAATTTTATACAACAAATACAATACATTCTCAGCTCTCTGAAATTCACAGACAAACAGATAAATCTAATTTAATCCTAGAATAACATAAGGAAGAATTGTGGTTGTTTGTTCAGTTAATCAGTCTAAACTGTACCTCTCTTAAAATGTTTTTAGGGTAAAATAGGGTCCTGTGTGGTTCAAGTCTAGTAATACTAACAGAAACAGTAATACTTCAAAAATACACGACAAAGAAACACATCAATGCCTTCCAACGTCTTACTTTAGTATCCCAATTGTGATGATAACCGAGAGTCACCCATCGCAACATCTTCTGCACCCCTTGACGTTCTCCTTCCGGTCTGTGTGTGAGCTTTCAGTAAGGTTCTGGGGCCTTAGAAGAGAGGGTAATTATCCAAAAGCAGGGTAGTATATACTGATATAAATATGCAACACAAAGTATATCAGTGTATTTCAATAAATGTACAAAATAACTTGAAAATGTGAGGTAGTTATTCCATTTCTTATTAAGTAAGTGAACAAATAAAGAAAAAATATATATACATCCAATCATTCCATTACATATATACCCAAATTAATCAATCTCATACATAAAAGGTATAGTCATTCCACCTCAAATAGTGGAAGACAGAGAGAAAGAAAGAAAAGAAAAAGAAAAAGAGAAAAAGGAAAAGAAAAGGAGAAAAATTAACAAACAAGAGTAAGTCAATATACAGCACAAACATACAAGAGAGGAATTGAAGATGACCACAAATTTTCTCTTGACCAATTTACTCCAAAATAAGTCAATATTCAGTGCTGTCCAACTTACAAATGACAAATACATACTTTCTCTCATGCAAATTCCCCAAACAAGAGACAAAATTAAGTCCTGTCCAACTTACAAATGACAAATACATACTTTCACTCATGCAATTTCCCCAAATAAGAGACGACATTGAGTCCTGTTCAACTTACGAATGACAGAGATCCCACCAGGAAGTATTTCTCAGGTCAATGCCATGAGATGTTAAGTTTGTTTTGTTGGGCGTGCAA
>BOPN01002108.1:199523-204523 GCA_017312705.2 Penaeus japonicus
GGCTATATAACCCCCTTACATGGTTTGGAAGACTCCATTTACTATCAAGTTAAGCAGTTTAGTTTTCCTTAGAACATACACAAATAATCATGACACATTGTTTGTAATTGCTACTATAGTATATTGTTTCAAGTAAATTTTTCAAAACCATTAGGTATAAGTACCCACCACCCCTGTCCCCCTTGTTTGATTCTGAATACAAGATGATCAGGTTTGGTTAGAGTTTTGAGGGTTTTTAGTGAGGATCATCTGGATCGCTGAAGGTGTATCAGTCCAAGAAACAAACTTCTACGGTCTGACATGTGCTACAGTAAATGCTTCTCTTTTCCCCTTTAAGGGTTCACCACTGAGCCAGTACAATTGTATTCTTGCTCATCAGAGTGATAGGCATGCACGGTCACACAACCCAATCATGGCACAGATGTGATGATAGTTAAAGTTGTGTGGGAAAAATTCAACTACCTTTTTGATTGCTTCCCAGATAGGGAGTTTGCATAAAGCAAACAGTTAAGTGAAAGAATAAATGTCTGTTAAAATAACATTTTCCATTTGAACTGTGAAGACCTATTAGGAAATACATACTATGTCTGTGATAGGTTAATTTGTGGAGGACAGGGAATCCAGAGTGCAAGGGAAGGATGGTGGTGAAGTAAGTCATAGATAAGTGGCAGACTGTAAGAAACTTTTTCCAGGTGACTGATGCTGTCTCCATTATGAAGAAGTTACCCTATGTATTGCATACAAGAAAAGCTGAGGAAATAGAAGCGTAATTTTTATTAGATTTGCAGAAAATTATGCTAGGGATAATAGCACCATTGATACAGGTTAATTGTAGATTTTTGTTTGCCTTGTATTAGCTGCAAAGAACATTCTAGAGCAGTTTCGATAAACAGATATGCTAACAATTCTGACTGTTTACAACAGTTGTCAATCTTAAGTGTCCAGGATTCATCATACCTAAACTTAGTGTAGATAAACTTTTAAAACTGATATACAGATCTTTTTACTCAAAATGTCACAGTAACTGGATATTTTATATGGAATTTTTTGTTTAATTTATAGAAATTTTGTTTTTCACTAGTACTTTGGATTACATAATTCTGATGCATATTCAAAATAGAAACCCCTCTTGCATTATGGCTTTATTCATTCTCTACATTCATCTTTCTTTATCCAAGTTTATTTATGAGAAGAAAGTGAAGTAAATATTTACCGCAGTACTGAAGGAGAGCTAAAGGATGACATTTTTCTTTTCAGTGCTTCGTTACTGTTTATTAGCCTTGGCCCTTGTGGGGTGCGTCTTCTCTGAAGGTGAAGGCGAGGAGAGAGCAAGACTGCTGGCGGCCAAGAGGGTACACAATCTGTACCTTGTAGAAGGCCGAGATATCGTTGTGCAGTATTCTGTGCACAATGTTGGCCAGGCCGCAGCTATCAACGTTCAGCTCACCGATGCAGGCTTCAGGTAATCAAGTTTACTGTAGATACATTTTTTTTTAATAAGTGTGTACAGTTGGAAAATGCTGTTCCCTCCTCTCATCATATGATAATTAACTGAATTTAATGTTTACAGCTCTGAGGACTTCGACATTGCTGGTGGCCAGCTGCAGGTGAAGTTTGATCGCATTGCTCCAAATGCCAATGTCTCTCACACTGTTGTTGTCCAGCCCAAGAAGTATGGTTACTTCAACTTCACTGCTGCCGAGATTTCATACCAGCCCTCGGAAGACTCTGCAGAGGTAAAGAACACTCGTTATCTGAAGTTGTTTTCTTGGATGCTTTAGAAGTGCTCGATACATAAATATTCCATTTATTTAGTAATGGAACAAGCAAAATTTTCCCCCATTTATTTAGTAACAAGCTTGTAAACTGTTATAACATCTTTGTTAAATTTGCAGATCCAGATTGGCTACACCTCTGAACCCGGTGAGGGTGGCATCATTGCCTTCAGGGACTACGACAGGAAGTTCTCCCCTCATGTGGTAAGGATGGCTCTTGTTTTTACCCCTTAATGCCAGATGGCGGGATGTTCACGTCATTGCTGGCTGGTCTTCCTGCTGGGTGATGTGAACACCTTGTCATAGCTTTGTCTGACCATCACACTAAATGATTAGGCATGTAGTGGCTAGTTGGTGCCTCGGGGCACTGAAATAACCCAGTGAGATGACCAGATGCAGCCAAATCAGCTGTGTTGTTAAAGGGTTAATGGTTTACAGAAATTCCAGTCAATGTAATCCTGACATTTGCTCTGCTGTCAGTTTTGCTAGCCAAAAATGAATTTTTGTTAAAGGCAGAAAATTAAATATTATCTTTTTGCTTATCCTAATGATTCAGGAAGCCTTCAATGGGGGTAGATAGTGTGTACATTTTAGAAAGTATTGATACAGTTGATACGCAATCTGTAACGAAATGAGAATATTTTTGTTTGCCATAAACCATCTAGTAAAAGTATGATTTGTATACCAAAACAAAGAATGTTGGAATTTCATAAAAATATATACTATAGTGCAGAGTTCTTAAAAGTATGGGTTGCAAACTAGTGGTAATTTAGTCACTGTCTCTTTATAAAAGGATAGTAATAGTAATATAGAATAAGCAAGAAAAAATGCATATGAATATTTAGAAATGTATATAATTTCATTTCCTCAGTTTGAAAAGCTGAGCATAGATTCATCAAAAAAAAAAAAAAAAAAAAAATCCAATACTAAAGTTTTGTGCTGCGATAAAAAACAAAACAAAAAAAAACATTTACTTGTACAGTAAAAGAACTAATTGAAAGATTTTATATACAAGACTACCAATTTGTGTTAATGTTTAACTAACCACCGCCCTCCTCCTGCCAACAGTTCGACTGGTTCATCTTTGCCCTCCTGATGATCCCAGCCCTCCTGGTGCCCTTCGTGATGTGGTACAACATCAACTCCAAGTACACTCCCATCACACGCTCCAAGAAGGGCAAGAAGTCCGACTAGGTGCTCAACTCCACGTCATTAGGCAGTTGTACTTTTAGGAAGTACTTGATGGAATTCATTTTTCAAAGTTTTTCAATTGACGATGACACTTTTAAGTGACTCAAGTGCCTCTTAGGAGAGAGTAAACCTCAAAGACCCACATCAGGTTTGAAGATGACTGGACACAGCAGTCGAGAGACCAACAGGAAATTTATTTAAATTCAAGAGAAAGTTTTCGTTTTGTGAATATAGGTTATATTCAAATGATTCCGTGTACCTGTAATGATGAATTACCAGGAAAGAATTCAGTGCTTTTGGTTTAAAGAAATGGGAATTGTGCTGTGGACAAAATAATTTAAGTGTGAATGATGACCCAAAAGGTGTACATTTTTACAGTGTGAGGAACTTGTTGTATCTGTATGTGTGTTGGAACTGTAAATGTATGTTAATTTTTTTATGGAAATTAAGAAAGATTCTCCAATAATACTTTTTTTTCCATCCCCTCATTCTATTGAAGCTTAGCAACAGCTCAGTTTAATGTCCATTTTGGAATATAGAATCGATATAAGAACTTTTGGTCTGAGAATAGTCTTGCATTGCTTGTATTGTTGATCGAGTATTGCTGGTGTAAGTATAACCTTAATTCAGTTAATAACATGCTTTTGAATCCATATTTCTTGAATTTATGTAATGTGTGCATGTCCCTATAACTTCGGCAAAATTTTCCTGTAAATTCTCCACATTGCTTGGCTGTTGACGTGACAGATAATTCCCAATATTCGCTCAAACTCCTTACTACTAACTAGGAAAATTTTAACAAATATTGCAATACAGTGTGTTGATTCCGATCCAGAAGTTTGAGAGCACTGTGTAGGACTTCTAATACCTTGATATTACACGAGGTAAACAATAGATGCTGCTTGACGTTACTCGTTGACAGTAAAAACAAAGTATGAGAAAGAAATATTTATATTGCAACCAAGAATTAACCCACACAGGACGGGTGGTACAGCATGTGTACCGCGCATTCAAAAGCCCAGTTGCCGGGCGGCACAGTATTGTGCCAGCCATTCAATTGATTTAGGCCTAATAATTCGAACGCCCCGGCATTTGGACATTCAAGGCTAGAATTCCCCCGTCGGGAATGGGTTAATACAGGTATTGCAACTTGAAACAATTTGAATAAACTGCAAGGTAAATTTTCCGGCAGTAAGTGACAGGCTACAACAGTCGGATGACGATAGAACTCTGTTAACTTGTGCATTATATTCGTTGTATCTTAACCTGGTACATATTCCTAGAACTGAAACTATCGAATATGTAATTCCATTTTTTTGTGATATTACTAATTCTCATTCACCAGTTTAAAACGTCAAGTATGTGGCTATAGATATTAAAGGGTAAGAAGCACTTGGTGCAATACATTAACAATGCCAACACATCAAAATGTACTTAAGATGAAGGTCACTGAAGATGGAAAAAGTGACATTAAAAATACAAAATAGCAATAAGATACATTTATGCTGGAAATGAAAGGTTGATGAAAGCCATGCCAAGCAAAACTGCCGGGGATACAACTAAATATATAAGAAACAAATTCAAAGATACCACAAAAGCAAGAATGAAACTTGAAAGAAACTAGCCTAATTTTACATACCCATTGATATATAACTAGACCTCGTGAATTATTCATTTTTAAGCTATTATTGATATACATAGATATGTATATATATACATATATATGTATATATATATACATATATATGTATATATATACATATATATGTATGTATATATACATATATATATATATATATATATATATATATATATGTATATATATATACATATATGTATATATATATACATATATGTATATATATATACATATATATGTATATATATACATATATATGTATATATATACATATATATGTATATATATACATATATATGTATATATATACATATATATGTATATATATACATATATATGTATATAGATGTATATATACCTATATACACATACATATATACACATATATGCATATA
>BOPN01002108.1:214523-222023 GCA_017312705.2 Penaeus japonicus
TTGGCGTTAAGGAAAGCTTAAATGTCAGTCAAGGTCATCCTCGACAATCTAGATCCTATTTTGTAATAATTTATGACCACATTTGTCCTTAAAGTAACCAGCCGTCTTTGTTTACGCTTCTACTATTTATAATATGACTGATATCACTGTTACCAAACCTTTTCGTCTACTATAACATATCTGAAGGAGTGGACTCCAAAGTAAAAAAAAAAAAAAAAAAAAAAAAAAAAAACATGGAGGAAGGGACAAAACTTACCTTTAAAAATGAAAATCAACTGAGAAGTCTTACCTCTCAGGAAGGTAGTGAGGGCGGCAGTCACCCTCCCCAGGTCGTCTGCATTGCGGAACCAGACTAGTTCTCCCTCACCCAAGTCTGGTTCTAGTCGCAGACCTAGAAGAGTGCGAAAAGGATATAGGAAGAATGTGAATAGGATATGGGAAGAGTGTGAATAGGATATGGGAAGAGTGTGAATAGGATTTGGAATAGAGTGGGGAAAGGATATAGGAAGAGTGCGGAAAGGATATAGGAAGAGTGCGAAAAGGATATAGGAAGAGTGGGGAAAGGATATAGGAAGAGTGGGGAAAGGATATAGGAAGAGTGGGGAGAGGATATAGGAAGAGTGGGGAAAGGATAAGGGAAGAGTGGGGAAAGGATATAGGAAGAGTGCGAAAAGGATATAGGAAGAGTGGGGAAAGGATATAGGAAGAGTGGGGAAAGGATATAGGAAGAGTGGGGAGAGGATATAGGAAGAGTGCGGAAAGGATATAGGAAGAGTGCGGAAAGGATATGGGAAGAGTGGGGAAAGGATATGGGAAGAGTGCGGGAAGGATATGGGAAGAGTGGGGAAAGGATATGGGAAGAGTGGGGAAAGGATATGGGAAGAGTGGGGAAAGGATATGGGAAGAGTGGGGAAAGGATATAGGAAGAGTGGGGAAAGGATATGGGAAGGAGTGTGGAAGCAGATAAGGAAGGGAGTGGGGAAAGGATATGGGAAGAGTGGGGAAAGGATATGGGAAGAGTGGGGGAAGGATATAGGAAGAGTGGGGAAAGGATATAGGAAGAGTGGGGAAAGGATATAGGAAGAGTGGGGAAAGGATATGGGAAGAGTGGGGAAAGGATATAGGAAGAGTGGGGAAAGGATATGGGAAGAGTGGGGAAAGGATATAGGAAGAGTGGGGAAAGGATATGGGAAGAGTGGGGAAAGGATATGGGAAGAGTGGGGAAAGGATATAGGAGGAGTGGGGAAAGTTGGATAGCAGGAAGAGTAAGGGGAAGGATATGGGAAGAGTGGGGAAAGGATATAGGAAGAGTGGGGAAAGGATATGGGAAGAGTGGGGAAAGGATATGGGAAGAGTGGGGAAAGGATATGGGAAGAGTGGGGAAAGGATATAGGGAGAGTGGGGAAAGGATAAGGAAGAGTGGGGAAAGGATATAGGAAGAGTGGGGAAAGGATATAGGAAGAGTGGGGAAAGGATATAGGAAGAGTGGGGAAAGGATATAGGAAGAGTGGGGAAAGGATATAGGAAGAGTGGGGAAAGGATATGGGAAGAGTGGGGAAAGGATATAGGAAGAGTGGGGAAAGGATATAGGAAGAGTGGGGAAAGGATATAGGAAGAGTGGGGAAAGGATATAGGAAGAGTGGGGAAAGGATATAGGAAGAGTGCGGAAAGGATATGGGAAGAGTGGGGAAAGGATATGGGAAGAGTGGGGGAAGGATATAGGAAGAGTGCGGAAAGGATATAGGAAGAGTGGGGAAAGGATATAGGAAGAGTGGGGAAAGGATATAGGAAGAGTGCAGAAAGGATATAGGAAGAGTGGGGAAAGGATATAGGAAGAGTGGGGAAAGGATATAGGAAGAGTGGGGAAAGGATATAGGAAGAGTGGGGAAAGGACATAAGAAGAGTGGGGAAAGGATATAGGAAGAGTGCAGAAAGGATATAGGAAGAGTGGGGAAAGGATATAGGAAGAGTGGGGAAAGGATATAGGAAGAGTGGGGGAAAGGATATAGGAGGAGTGGGGAAAGGATATAGGAAGAGTGCGAATAGGATATAGGAAAAGTGGGGAAAGGATATGGGAAGAGTGGGGAAAGGATATGGGAAGAGTGGGGGAAGGATATAGGAAGAGTGGGGAAAGGATATAGGAAGAGTGCGAAAAGGATATAGGAAGAGTGGGGAAAGGATAGGTAGAAGAGGGGGAAAGGATATGGGGAAAGGGGGGAAAGGATATAGGAAGAGTGCGGAAAGGATATAGGAAGAGTGCGGAAAGGATATAGGAAGAGTGGGGAAAGGATATAGGAAGAGTGCGGAAAGGATATAGGAAGAGTGCGGAAAGGATATAGGAAGAGTGGGGAAAGGATATAGGAAGAGTGGGGAAAGGATATAGGAAGAGTGGGGAAAGGATATAGGAAGAGTGGGGAAAGGATATAGGAAGAGTGGGGAAAGGATATAGGAAGAGTGGGGAAAGGATATAGGAAGAGTGGGGGAAGGATATGGGAAGAGTGCGGGAAGGATAGAGGAAGAGTGGGGAAAGGATATGGGAAGAGTGGGGAAAGGATAGAGGAAGAGTGGGGAGAGGATATAGGAAGAGTGCGGGAAGGATATAGGAGGAGTGGGGAAAGGATATGGGAAGAGTGGGGGAAGGATATAGGATGAGTGTGGAAAAAATATAGGACGTGTTATGTTTTCCTATGTTGGTTTAGCGTGCAGTGGTAGATGGGTTTGTAATTGATATGGAGGAAGTTGAAGGCACTGGTGCATGCATGTAGATATATATACAAATAGCTATTTTGTGTATATCCAGAATCTTCATTATATATTATCTATTATCTATTATCTATATATACCCACATATCTGTGATCGATATATCCAAATGTCATTCATCTATATAGCTATCATACTTATTTCCATATATCTATGATCTCTCTCTATAATAACTATATATATTATCTACAGATGTACCTTCTGTGTGTGTGTGCGTGTGTGTGTGTGTTTGTGTGTGTGTTTATATATGCACAGATATATATATATATATATATATATATATATATATATATATATATATGTTTGCATATATATATATGTATCTATTTATTTGCTATCTACATACTTGATATATATCTATTCATCTACATCTCCTTTAAACACCGACATATAAGATATGATATATGACATATAACCTACATAAAACTAACAAGACAAAAAAACGAAAAGAGAAAAAAAGCTAACAAAACTCTACGGACTTTCTCACCTGGTTTCTTTTCCAGTAGGAGGAAGATGGTCGTTATCACAACGACTAAAGTCACCACCAGCATCACCACCACACCGACCGCCATCTTTGCTACAGGGGAGAACACTAAACTTGTATTATAGTAATTCGCCTTTCTCGTAAGTTCAAAAATTAGATAAATATATCAATATGTATCATTATATCCACAGGATATTTTTTTCAGATGCCTTATTGTTCCCTCAAAATATACTTTTTTTAATCACCAAAACCTTTTATTTTTGTGTTTGTTAAGTGAATACTTCTTCGCTGTGACGTCACATACAAACAACAATTAAACGGTTTGTCTTTGTCGCAAAAACAGTGTTCTTGTCTTTCAGTCTCCCGGACACAAGAACACACGCACAACCCCCTCACCAGACACATAAATATTTCCAACTCATTATCATATATATTTTTGAAAAGCCATGCATGCATAAATCACGATTTCTAGTATTCAGTCATATTCAATAATAGCGCAAAGAGGAACAGGTGACTGCTTTTTGTCGTTAATTAAAGGAAATTTTAAAGTAAATAAGAGGATTCCAATGTTTTTCGTGTTTTTTTTTATAGTGATGATGAAGACGAACAGACAATGCCCCCAAAATAAGGAAATATCATATATATAGATTTATAGAGAAAAGAAAGCAATATAAAATGAAAATATTATATATGATGATTAACCCAAATTCACAGCATAATCATGAAAGATATAGATAGTAATAATGGAAAAAAAATAATGATAGTATCAACAGGAATGATGATAATGACAGTAATAATGGAAATAACAATGATGATAGTAAGAATGGGAATAATAGTAATGATAGTAATAATGAGAATGATAAGAAATAACCTAATGATGGAAATTATAATAATGATAATAACAATAGAAAGGATAATGATAATAATGATGGTACAGATAACAATGATAGTCATAATGGTAATGATAAAGATAATGATAAAAACAACAACAACATTAATAATCATCACCCACAGACCATAGCCCACAGCACCTCATCCCATCTCATTTAACACAGACACTCGATACGACAGCACCTGAAGTCACCTGAAGGGACGAAACCACCTTCATAGGAGCAGGTGATCAGCTGATGGGCACCGAGAGGAAACTATAGGTTGGGTGGGTCGGTGGATGGGTGGATGGGGTGGGGTGGGGGGGGGGGGGTAAGGTTAGGGGAAGGTGGGTGTGGGTAGCAGAGTCGACTTTCTTGGCCCCGCCCATGAGCTTGTGGGTGGGGGTGAATTGACTCCTTATAGGAAGCTATCATGGTTCACTTACGCCATGATCGGAGGCCAATTTTCTCTCCCTCTTCCTCTTCTTCTCTTCTTCTCCTTCGACTGTTCCCTCTTCTTCTTTTTCTTCCTCTTCCCCCCCTTTTTTATCTCTCTCTCTCTCTTTCTCTCCTTCTCCTTTTGTTCATCCGTCTTCATCTTGGGCCTTAAGATGCTGTGCATCTGTTTCCTACTCGCGTCCTTCTCCAATGTTGAAACGTTGTTTTCTATTTTCTTTGGAGATGCTTTGAGTTATCCCAAGGCGCAATCTCAGCCTCAGTTTGAAGAGCTGCTAGGTAGCGCAGTCGGTAACGTACCGACCTCCCATCCCCGTGGTCAGCAGATCGAGCCCCGTCCAAGCTCGTGAGTTTCCACTGTGTCGTGTGTGGGCAATACGGTGGGAAAGGACCAAGCTCATGTCCAGTCAAGAGTCGTTGGCACACTCTCATGAGTCAGAACACGTTGACACAAGCGAGCTCGCCCCAGCGCTTCTTCTCCGCAAACCTAGCTTATCCACATCCTTATCCTTATCGCCACTTGATCACTTAAATGATGGGTCATTTTGATTTGGATGTAAACTTTTAATAAATCGGAATGTTCCTATATTGTATAATGAAGTTGCAGGAAAAAATAAATACAAAAAATGTAATACATAAACACACACACACACAAACAAACAAACACACACATAGATAATTACATCCATATCAATTATTTTGAACAAGATAAAGATCCACCAAAAATATCACTACCAAACCTGGGATTCAGAAAACATATCTCGCATTTTCTTCAGGAATATATCATAAAATATTTCCCTACAGGTGCTCCTAAGGGTACAAAAATTATAATCTAAATGACAATAATATCAATGATTATAAAAATACAACATTAATGAAAGTGTCGATATATGGTGCTATTTGAACACTGTAAAAAGAATATACATATGTATATATATATATACATATACATATATATATATATATATATATATATACACATATATACATAAACATATAAATATATACATACATACATATGTGTGTATATATAGGCACGACAAATATTGTTGTTTGATACTATATACCATATTACTCAATATCCAAGAAAAATAGAAAATAGATATAGATATTAAAAATAAATATACTTTTTGCAGTTGCATGTTGCTTTCTTCTCCCCCACAACATCAACGAAAAAGAGAAAGATAAAAAACATAAAAAAACCAGAAAAATCGAATATATACCAAGCGTATAAGAAACAAGAATCACCTTGTATACGAATATACTGTGTCCATTTATTAACTTCACCTTGTTCTATTCTCTCTCCTTCATCGAAATCCATCAGCCCTTGGTTTGGAATTTGAAGTAAGTACATTTGTGAAAGTCATGCACGATGTATACATATCTGCTTCCCTACATCAGCAGGCAAATGGAGGGTGTCTGCTGGCAACGAGCGATAACCAGTCTTCATGGACTGACGTGGATCAATCTCCATCTCTTGGTCCTTAAGTTAGCTAGATTTCTCGCTCTCTTTTTCTTTCTTTCTCCCTCTGTCTTAAACGCACACACGCCCACACACATATACAAACACACACACACACACACGCGCGCGCACACACAGAGTGATGCGAACTGAAATAATTACTTGAGAATACTATCTGATCTTGAAAGGCAAATATAACGACAGACGATCGTCTTTTGTTTTTATTATGGCAGTTTGCATCCATAATTTCTTCCTCTGATACATTTTTTTATATATAATAAAATACAGTGATTAAAGGCATGTGTCACAAATTATCCCACGAATTAAATGCTCTTTTGGCCCAGTTAGATGTGTTTACACTTGGCGGTATCGACTTTCCCGCCAAGGACATAATAACAAAAGGTAATAATTCTAGAGCGCTTCAAACACGTGTTCATTTGGTCAATGGTTCATCCACGGGTGCGCAGAATATAATCACCATGTTAGCTAAGTGGTTTCCACTGTTTGCAGATTTCCTCAAATTGGACGTTCTTGGTAATATTGCGGTTTATGTGATCCCTAACATTCCCCTTGTTAAATATATATGATATTCAATTCGTAGATGAAAAAAAAAAAAAAAAAAATAGCTCTCAAATTTAAAGATATATATATTTTTTTCTATTAGCTCTTTCTCTGACTTCTTGCAACTCGATTCAAGAATCATATAAGAAAGAATTCATCTATACCTATTAGATATCGTGCTGGGTAAAATAATAGTGCAAAATCTTATCAATGGTGATATGATTGCTAAACACCCAACACAGCTTTGCAGTTTGCACGAAATATCTAATAGATTTGGTTCCAATGCTAGCAGCAAGCACTATCTGAAATACGTATGAAACTACAAAAGCTACATTCATTATTCCGGAATGTTACTCCAAACTCACTTACTCACGTTGTATCATAAAGTCAGTTGAATTATAAAATAATTACCGATTTTGCGTCTCTCTCTCTCTCTCTCTCTCTCTATTTCGTTCTCTTTGCATGTATGTGTGTGTGTAATAAAGCCTGTCGATGTCATATAAGAATAAAATCTATTTTTTGACCAAATATGTCACACGAAAAATTCCCGCAAAATTTATACAATCCACGCAACACGCAGCCGACAATATATATATATATATATATATATATATATATATATATATATATATATATATATATTTTTTTCATTTTTGTTTTCTGTCAATTTATAAAACATCACACCTACAAAAAGTAATAAAGTAATATATTTTTCGATATATTTTAGGCACATTGACACAATTTCTCCTTAACAGGCATACGGAAGAACAGTTGCGCATAACTTCAGTGCATCAAAACAACCATCAAAGAAAACGGGTATCTCCAGGGTTAGAAATAACATGTCTGAATTGTATATCTAATGTATAAGGTCTTCAGCTATTAAATTATTTTGTAGATGAATCTTTGG
>BOPN01002108.1:232023-233537 GCA_017312705.2 Penaeus japonicus
TATGATTCTTTTTAAATCTATGAAGCGATTGAAATGTTTTAGATGTATATGATTCTTTTTTTTTAATCGATGAAGCGATTGAAATGTTTAAGATGTATATATATTTTTTGTTTTTAAATCGATGAAGCGGTTTCCGTTGGTAATCATACTCACGAACGCCCAGGAGACAGAGCATCTTTGGCAGGCAACGCAGCAACTCTCTCTCGGCAAGGAAGCGTCGTCTCGAAGAAGCGTCTGGCCAAAATTTAAACTCTCAAGTGCCGAATTGTGGATATATTGATTTTTTTTTATCAAGAAAATAAATAAAAAGCTATTGCATATTTCATTTTGGGATTTGTGTAGGTTTGAAAGGACATTTTATTGTAGTTATCTTTATGTAAAGTACAGCAAACTATGTTGAGGACACACACACGTTATGATCATTTCCGCCACCTGTATCGAATTCACCTACTTATAACTTCCAATCACACGTGCATTTCATAAATATACGTATATACTGTATACACACAATATTAATAAATGACAACGGAGAGAGAGTCAACGCATAACAAAACAACTACCCTCCACAACAGAGATTAAACTCAACTCTACTTAAATGCACAAACGAAATGATGTTTATAAAGATGTATACCCTCTTTTAAGCTCCGCCCCCTATAATTATCACCTCTTTTAGCCTCCGTCTCATTTAACTACCAACTATAACCGTATTCTGTCTCGATCGACGAGGCAAGGGATGTGGGTGGATGCCAAAGCCAGCAGCATCTACCGTTCAAAGGCTTATCGTTCAAAACACAAGGTGATTACGGGATAAACTCGCGGCATCCGGTGCCATTATCAACCAGACTGGTAGCCGGTGCATGCGAGATAGCTTACATCAAGCGTAGAGATTAATTATCTCTATATTTATTCACTGATAACTAAAACCTCATACAATGGTCTTCATTATATTTGATTGAATATAGTGCGGGAGTATCGGACGATTCAAACTACTAAATTGGCGCATCAGACACGAGTGATTGCGATCCGTTCAGCGCGCAACTGTCACAATCAAGTTGATAATCCGACATAATCCATGAATGAGCCGACGATCAGTTGAGTAGTTGAGCATATTGCGACAACATTGCCTGAATGCAGTTTTGCTCCGCGAGTAAACATCACTAAGGACTTTTTTTTCTTTCTTTCTCCCCTGTTATGCAGTAAACACAAATACGAGGTTAGCAGTCAGAGTATATTTTGACACTGGGAAACTTTTAGCAATGACTTCATTTGGGGAAAAGAAACTCAGATTCATGGCGAGTTTGCAAGTTGTTAGATTAATCCCCGGTGACTCAGGCCAATTATGATATAAAGTTTGCGATAAAGTGTTCCGCTTTAATTCATGTGGTATGTGTTCGCCACGTGGTGGGTCTGGGGTCTGAGTTGGTGAACTTATGGAACGTACTTGAAGTCTCATTACATACATACATACATATATATATATATATATATATATATATATATATATATGTATGTAT
>BOPN01002109.1:0-10000 GCA_017312705.2 Penaeus japonicus
GGGGAGAGGGAGAGAGAGAGAGAGAGAGAGAGAGAGAGAGAGAGAGAGAGAGAGAGAGAGAGAGAGAGAGACCTTGTACAACTCGCACCCCCGCGGCCGTATTCCTCTCCTGGCGAGCATCAGATCCCACCCACGCCACGTATCCTTAGAAGAAGCAGGAGAGACGCGATTCCTTCCCCGTCGCTTGGATGATGCGCACATGCAACTTTCTTCCCTCCCCCCCCCCCATTCCCATGCACCTCCTCCCTCCCTCTATTCACCCCCACCCACTCCCCCGCCTCCAAGCTCCTCCAACAGCTAGCAGTTGGCAACACGCAGCCGGAAGTTGCAAAAGTGACCGGATGACACCAAAACACGTCGGCGCAATGCTCCCTTCCGCTACGATTTATGTACAACTAAAAAAACAAACAGACTTGTAAACAAAACGTAAACAAAGACAAACCCGTTCGGTGCGTCAACATACACAAAAAAATAAGGCGCGGTGGGGGTAGGATGTAAACATTTCCTTCCTTCATTTCCCTTCCACTTTTCGAATTTAAAATTGCACATCGCCACTCCGTTCTCCAAACCTGTATTTATAAAGCACCGAGATGGCCCGCAGCATTAGTAAAGCACAGACGTATTGAAAAAAAAAAGTTCTACTACGTATGTATAACAGGAACTTTGGAAAATCAACACATCATCGCAATATTTCGTGAAAATCAATAAAATCTGTAACTCTCCGATAAAAAAAAATTGCCATACCCAAGGGAAAAATATGTTCTATAAAGCTTAGTTAGACGAGCATAACAGAGACGCAACATGAAAATGCCGGGCAAAACACATGCGAACACTCGTTATGACGAAGCAGTGTGGGCGTGTAACCTTGACACTTTAAACCACCGCGCCCACCCCTCCCCCTCTCCATGTACCCCCCTCCCCCATTCTTACCCTTCCCAATCCTTCCCTTCCCCGTCTTCTGCCTTACCTTATAACCCTCCTCGGCCTTTCAATTGTTGTGCGGGATCCGTCTCTCCGTTCCTTTCTCGCTCCGGCTGGAGCTTTGGATGTCAATCTATCTCTTTGTTTTGTTTGTTTAGTTGTCTCTCTTGCCTTGTTTTCTCTCCTTTCAGCTTTGCCTCCGACTATGTCTCTGTCTCTGTCTCCCTCTCATTTTTCTTCTTTCTCTCTCCTCTTCTCCCCCGCTCTCCCTCTCCCCCCCTCTCTCCCCTTCTCCCTCTCCTCTCTCCTTCTCCTCCACTCTCCCTTTCCCCATCTTCCTCCCTACCTCCCTCTCTCCCTCTCTCCCTCTCTTCATAGATCCCTGGACAATGTTTAAAGGCCTCTCTGGGAAGGAAAACAGAGGTGTGCTCTTCTTGCCCAAGTACCATGGGCATCAGCATCATCCACCCCCACCTTCATCTCTTCCTTTTCCCCTTTCTTTTGTTCTTCTTGCACTAATCATCATTATAATTACAAATATCATTATCATTATCACTATCATCATCCTAATTCTTATCCCTTTTCTTCTTCTTCTTCTTCTTCTTCTTCTTCTTCTTCTTCTTCTTCTTCTTCTTCTTCTTCTTCTTCTTCTTCTTCTTCTTCTTCTTCTTCCTCCTCATCTTTTTCTTTCTCCTCTTCTTCGTCTTCTTTTTTTTCTTCGTCTCCTTCTCCTTCTCCTCCTCCATTTTCCCCTCTTTCTCTTCCCTTCTCTTTCCTCCTCCCTCTTATCCTCTCTCTTTCCTCCTCCCTCTTATCCTCCCTCTTACCCTCTCTTCCCCCTCCTTCTCCTCCACCTCTCTCTGCCTCTCCACCACCATCTCCATCTACCTCTCCCCCCTCTCTCCCCTCTTCTACCTCCATACCCCCCCCCCCCCCCACCGCATTCTGGACCACTCCTCTCAATTACCCGATTACCGCCATGTATTGTTTCCAAACCAAATGTGACCAATGTTTAACGACCAGATTAGCAATGACTGCCCCGTGACCCTGGACTCGCCTTTGGGCAGAGAGCCAACACGTTAACTCGAACAAAATGCTAATGAAACACGATGCATTACGGTTGCATGATGGCTCTGCAACGCGCTGATGACTGTTTTCTTGTTCCCAATCGCAACGCCACACTTCTTCATTACAGGAGAGTTTAGAAACATTTCAACAAGTACAGGAACGCATACCTTGGTTATATTTCCGGGAGCCTCCCTTATGTGCGTGTTTGTGTTTTTTTTTTTTTTTGTGTGTATGTGTGTGTGTGTGTGTGTGTGTGTGTGTGTGTGTGTGTGTGTGTGTGTGTGTGTGTGTGTGTGTGTGTGTGTGTGTGTGTGTGTGTGTGTTAATTTGTTTATTTTTTATGTGTTTGTGTATATATGGATGGATGGATGGATGGATGGATGGATGGATATATGTGGATAAATATATATGTACACCCATAAATAGAAAAACAGATATGATCAAAAGACAAATGACCAGACCTATAGACAAACTTGCACACGCACACCAATACACGTCCGTACAAATGAGGGCGGGGATGGGCGGCTCCAGCACCACATGCGAATCGCATCACCCTCCCTCGCCACCATTGTCTTGACTCACGCTTCGCCCTCGTCTTCCCCGTTCTGTTGCTCGTTTCTTTTTCCTCCTTGTCTTTATCTCTTTCTATTATCTTATCCTTTCCCATTTCTTTCTTTTTCTTTTTTTTTCTTTTAATATTTCGAACTACCCCTATTCTCTTCCTTTCCATCTTCTCCCCCTTTCCCTCTTCCTTTCCGCCTCTCTCTCTCTCTCTCTCTCTCTCTCTCTCTCTCTCTCTCTCTCTCTCTCTCTCTCTCTCTCTCTCTCTCTCTCTCTCTCTCTCTCTCTCTCTCTCTCTCACACACACACACGTTAACATCTAGCCATAAATCCTCTTCTCCCTGTTTCCTATCCTCTTTCTCCCTCCCTACCCCCCCTTCCTCCCTCCCTCTCTCTCTGCCTCCCTCCCTCCCTCTCTCCCTCCTTCTGCTCTTTCCTCTTTCCCTTTCCCTTCTTCTTTCCCTTCCCCTTCCCCTTCCCTTCCCCTTTCCTTTCCTTTCCTCTTCCTCTCCCCCTTCTCCTTCCACTTCCTCTTCTTCTCCTTTCCCTTTTCCTTCTCCTTCCCCCTTTCCCTCACTCGCACGTAAAACATCTATACATAAATTAGGCATGGAGCCGAAGCACAAGATTGACCCTGCGTGGGATCAGGTCAGATGGTGCGGGATTTTTTTTTTTTTTCTTGGATTTCGTTTCTTCTTTCTTTATCAATCACTCTTTCTCTCATCGTCTCCCTCGGAAAGCTATGGAGACAAGTACAATCTTTATATCTCGAATCCCAGTGACTTTCGCTCGCTTTTATAATTAAGGAGAATCAAGCAACTATTTTCCTGTTTTGTATATATTGTAGTATGTGATGTGTGACTTTCACCGTAAACATATCACTTAAATCCGTTAAGCCAAGGGATATGCATAATATATAATACGAAACAATATGATATATCTATTTTTCGCTCGCCTTCGGTAAAACGGCTTTTTAATTTGAAGAGATAAAACATAACAGAGTAATAACGGTAATGCATAAGCGTTGCATTACACTTGATGCATTGATAGGTCTTCCATGACAAACGTGCAAAATATGAAAAGATCTAAAGAATTTGCAATAAATAAAAGGTGATGCCAATGCACGACCTTAGAGCCTATTTTCAAACTTCATTTTCCCTCTTACTGCCTCTTTTTCAACTTCTCTACTTCATTTTTAATAGTGTAATTTTCACATCTATGTAAATACCAAGGCACGGCGCTTGAAAACTGCGATGACGTCATGTCACGGGAGCGCAAGATAATTTGTGTCCACGTCATAACGTTGCCAAGATAGTCTAATTGAATGTTAAATGTAAATTCGTAGATATTATATCATGCAGTGATAAGACCACAATAAAAAAATGTTCGTTCGGCTGAATTACCCATTCTTTTGTTTGAGGATTCAGTCCCTAGATGATTAACGGGTATTCACTCAACGGAAGATTTACTCACTCAAAGGAAGATGGCGAACGGTTATTAAGTTAACTGAGGGTGGTACAAGCTACTCACTCAACGGAGATGAGTAAAAGTTACTTAATTAGCGTATTCACTTAACAGAAGATGAATACAAGTTACTCACTTAACGAAAGATGAGTAAAATTTCCCCCTCGCCAACCCCACGGAAGATGAGTACGTACCCGCCACACCCTGGGTAACCGAGGCTGGGCGTATCGAGACGTCTGACATCGACTCCAAATGACCTCTGACCCCAGCCTCTCCTCTCCTCTCCTCGGGGTCAAAAGGGCACAACTACACACACATTCTGAATTTTGATAAAGTCGCAAAAAAATTATTCGCTAATATCTTTTAGCCAATTCTTGTCGTGAAAGCTTTCTTGAAAGAAAGTTTATCAGTTATGTAAAAGCAATCTTATTTAATACGAGTATTTAATTCCTTTCTCTAATGAAATGAAAATGAAAATGAATGAAAATTTATTTATAGTAATTTAGAATAAAACACATAGTGACACATACCACATAATGTTCATAAAACTATATTCATAATCTACTCATCTATTCATAATACAATTAACCTATTCATATATTCCTTGATCTATTATTCAATTTATTCATTTATTTCTTTTTCTTCGTATGTTTATCTATTCAATTTTTTCTTCCTTTTGTGTTGTTTTGTTTGTTGTTTTATTCAGGCATAAATAGAATGCCAACGAATTGAAGCTTACATTCCAACCTTATCTACATTTTCCATTACTTCAAACACATATACACATACCTAACTATATAGCTTTCTCTCTCTCTCTTTCTCTTTCTCTTTCTCTTTCTATTTCTCTTTCTCTCCTTCTTTCTCTCCCTCTCAAGATCTTGTGTATGTGTTTATATGTATTTGTATGTATACGTGTATCTATGCGTGTGTCCATATGTATGTGTATCTGTGTATGTTTATCTGTGTATCGGTTTATCTGTGCATTGCCTTTTTTACAATGTCTGTGTGTGTCTATATGTATCTGTGCGTGCGTGCGTGCGTGCGTGTGTGTGTGTGTGTGTGTGTGTGTGTGTGTGTGTGTGTGTGTGTGTGTGTGTGTGTGTGTGTGTGTGTGTGTGTGTGTGTGTGTGTGTGTGTCTGTGTATCTGATTATCTGTGTATATCGGTGTGCATGGGTGTTGCTGACTATACTCATACACATGCGTGCGTGCATGCGTGTGTTCTTTTAGGTATGCCCTTACCCCAATAGTCCCTGAATGTGCGCATTCATTCGTGCAATCTACGCTCGTTGTGCTCCGATTGGGTCAAAAGCTCCAACTCTCGCCCACCCATTAATGACCTCGCAAACCCAATCCAGTCCAATGAAAACAACCCGAATCATGACCGCTGCAATGACAGCCCTTAACGAAAAGATCCACGATAGCTCAGAACACCTAAGAGGAGAGTCGGCCCATTCCCGAGAACACGACTCAGGCCAAGAACACTCAAAAGAGAGAGAACAGCCCGAAGCAGAGAACACGAGAACCGACCAAGAACAACCCAATAGAGGCAATACATGATGAACCTCAAGAACGAAAAAAGAAGAAGAAAGAGGAAAGCACGCCCGCACTTGACCGTGACCGGAGAAGCAATCCCTAACGGTAGATGGAGACGAGCGGTTGCAACAGAGCAACAATAGCATCGACCGCGAGTGGTTGACAAAGTGCCTTTCAACAGATGTGCAACAAGTTTAGGCTATCAGCAAGGGGGAGGGGATATGTAAGGTGGGGAGGGGGTTATAATGGCTGGGGAATCAGGGAGGAGAGATAACACGACGCTGGGGATGCGGAGGACGTGACAGAGTGGGCGGCTTGTGATGGCGGGACGAGGCGCGTGGAATGGCTGTCGTGGTGAGGCGTCTCTGCGGACAGCAGGCTCTTGCAATGTGCAAGGTATTTGCATATTACAGCGTCTAGGGTTGCTATAAGGTGAAAGGTGACATTCTAGGCTCAAGTACTAACATAATATAGGCATTGTAGACCACACCAGACTGCAGTAGGAGTGAGATCAAAATGACAACACAACACTCCGTTCAACCTAAGACACACAACGACAAACACAATACAGACCTCACATGGACACGTATTATGCCATCAGATTTATTACAAAGTACAACAAGGGGATGCCAACAGAGACAGCTACACAAGAACACCATTGGCCATTATGCATCCATCACCAGGGGCTATTGTGGATCGTTCTCGAAATATTCAGCCCAGTTAAAACTTGATTCGCTCGAGGAAACAACAATAACAGAGAGGCGCCATCACAGGCCAGGTCAGGCATGATGTTATTTTTCCATGAGGTCGTAGTTATGTTTTGGTAGGCGATATGTTTTTTTTAATAATGAGCTTTGAATACCCGTTCCTACATGTGTACAGTGAAAAAAACACGAAGGAAAAATAAAGGAAAGAATAAAAACAATCAAGAAAATGAAAACAATAACAAAAACACGGAAATGAACACAACACAAAAAAATCATGCAAATGAAACCAAAACTCAAAAAACAAACTAAAAACAACAAAAACACGGAAATAAAAACAACACTAAAAATCACGCACATGAAAACAACAACAAAAAAGAGCACACCCAAACGTGTTGCGCGAGAGACAGAGAGAACGAAGAGAGGATGCAACGAGCGAGAGAACAAAGGAGAGGAGGAGATAAACGTGCCATTTTGTCCTTAACCCCTCGGCGAGAACTTCCTTTTTTCTCGGCGTCGCCCGATAGTAGCCGATAGCATGTCGCCCATAATGAGGGGACACCGAATCGCACCTAACTTGACCTTGAATTCCGGTACTCAAAACACAGATGGCGCGGCGGATGACGTCACCGAGATTACGCCGCGTGTGTACTCCACGCCGCAACACCTGGGCACCCACCCACCTACCCCCCACCCCCTGGGCATCTCCTCCCACCCTAGGTCACCTTCTCCCTTCCTCCCTGGATCTTATACTCTACCCCCTACCTCCCTGGCTACCTTCTCCCCTCCTCCCATGGTCCTCTCCTCTACCCCCTTCCCCCTGGATCCCCTCCCTCCCACCTCTGCCCCCCCTTCCCGAACAGATCCCTTTGTGATTAAACTGTCAATGAGCGGATTTTTATTGCATGGGGCCGTGATGCAAAGTGCAGGGAAATTACACATCTGCTCTTAAAAAGGACAGTAATGGAGATAAAACTATTAGGAAGTTTTGATTTTCATCTGGATCATGTTGCCAATTAGATATCGATATGTATGCAGACAGATAGATATATAGATAAAAAAGATAGATAAACAGAGAAAGATATGGATAGAAACAGATGGAACGACAGAAAGAGATACAAAAGCCACTGAGCCACGAGTACGAGACGCAAAGTTCCAACCAGATATGAGGGTTACCGTGAATATGTTAATGAGGAATGCTGTATATATACACACCCCACTGCGCCCCTCCTCTTCCTTCCTCATCCCCATCCCTTTCCCATCCCCATCCCCTCTCTCAGCCTCTTCCCCTTCCCCATCCCCTTCCTGATCCCTACCTATTCCTCCACTACTCGCGTCCCTCATCCACCGTCCCCATCCCTACTCCCTTCCCCCTTCTCCTCCTCCTTCTCTCTTGTCCCGCTCTTCCCTCCCTCTCCTCCCCCTCGCTCTCCTCCCCCTCCCCCTATCCCTCCTCCCTCCCTCCCTTACACCACAGCAACAACTCCGAGACACTCCCACTTGGCGAGACTTGTGATGTTCTCTTTGTTTACCTTTAAATGTATATGTATATGTATATGTATATGTATATGTATATATATATTTTTTCCCATTAACTCCCTTTTAAAGATTTCAATATTGTATAATTTCAATGCATTTTCCGTGTACTCAATCAGTATTTCTCTATATTTATTTCCAAACATCTTTAGAATAAATATCGTGTATAAATATCTACAAACAACAACAATAATAATGCAAATGATGATAATAATGATGATAGTAATAATAATGATAATAATAAATAATAATAATAATAATAATAATAATAATAATAATAATAATAATAATAATAATAATAATAACAATAATAATAACTATAACAATAACAATGACAACAACAACAATAATAATAATAGTAATAATAACAATAATAATAACAATTATAATGACACGAATAGAATAACAATAACATTAACAAATAAATGTTAAAACTCCATATACTCCATCAATGCTCAACATACTCTCTAATAAGCCTAGAACAAGTAAAACACACCGATTGCAATTAATAAAAAATGTGTTATTTTGCAACGAGACGTCAACAGAAAACACAAGCCGCAAGAGTATGTTCTCTCTTACACTCTCGGCTCCGGTGACCTCACCTTGTTGCTAGCGTTGCAGGTGCAAGGCAAGCATCAACCCGCGAGGCATGAGGGGGCATTGCGCTCTATGTTATATGATGTTTTATTATTCATGTATTCATTTACATATATTCTATATATCTATTATTTATTCCTCGTTATCATTACTACCATTATTCTTCAATATCAATATTACTATTATCATTGTAATTATTACTATCATCATTAATATCATCATCATCATCAATATCAACATCATCATCATCAATATCATCATTATCATTATAATTATGATCACAAACACACACACTTACACACACAAGCACATACACACATATAAGTCGCCTAAAAGCATGACTGAGAAGTCTGCAAGAAACAAGAGAAACGTTCCAATAATAACAGCTACCAGCAGCCTTCCAACATCTGAACCTCTGAACCTCGACGCGAAATTCAACGTCCTATCCTTGACATGATTAATTAAAATAGTCTTCTTAAACGATTATGGTAAAGAAGGAAAAAAAACATTGATTATAGTAGCATTGATTTTGAATTTAGATAAGATATAATGGTAATTTTAAACGCAGATTTAGCAATGTTTCGTTTGCTTTATCAAATACGATTCATCATTTAAAAATCTTTAAAATATAGTATTCAAATTTATAAACAACGCGACATTAATAGAGCTTGTCCGGAATTGTTTCTGACCATTGCAACATGACTTGTGCTAGACCCCTTTTCAAGGTTTGAATTTTTCCAGTCCAAAAAAAATCCGTCTAGTATTATAGGAACACCAATGCAAGATATCATTTGCAAGTACTTTGACAAGAATGCTAATCTCATTTTCAAGATTGATTTATTCGGATTTTTGTTTTCAAACCAGGCATAACTCAACGCAACTTGAAAATTCAACCTTCAAATTAGTGCTAAATTTCCCAACCTTTATCTAACCTTCCTCAACCTTCTAACCTCCCAACCCATCAACCTCGCCTATCCTTCAAAATCAACTTTCCTAACCTTCCAAGTTCAGATTTACAAACAGACTAATCCTCCAATTTATGTGCCTTTTCCTCTCAACCTCTAACCTCCGACCCTCTTTATATCTTGTCTAAACTTACGAAATATCACTTTGAATCTTTCACAACTTAAATTTTTGTTCCCTATCTTCAACCTTCCTAACTTTATTCACTTAATTTCACTTTTTTTCTAACTTCTAACCTCATACTCGTCCCACCGAATCCTCTTCACTTTCCAACCTCTAACTTCTAGTCTATAACCCTTAACCCTCCAACAGCCAACTTCTAGCCACTAACCCACCGACTTCTAACCTTACAGCCTCCAACTTCTAGTCACTAACCCACCAACTTCTAACCTTACAGCCTCCACCTTCTAGTCACTAACCCACCAACTTCTAACCTTACAGCCTCCAACTTCTAGTCACTAACCCACCAACTTCTAACCTTACAGCCTCTAACTTCTAGCATGTAACCCTCAACCTCCCAGCAACCAACAAATTCTAACCTAAAATATCCCAACCTAACACCTGCATTTTGAATTCCAACCTCTCTCCTCAGTCGTCACTTATCTCCTTCTCCCTCTCCTTCTCATTCTCTCTTTCCTTCTCCATCTCCTT
>BOPN01002109.1:27500-35000 GCA_017312705.2 Penaeus japonicus
TGTTTACACCATCTGTAGTTCAACTTACATTAACTGTAACCTCTGCCTCCTAAACCACCTGTATCCTGTCTCTTCATACCACCTGTAGATAACTCCACCAACAGCACTTGTATTCTCCCATCTACTTACTTACACTACCTATACCACTTAGACAAATCAAAATCAACTGTAACCTCTATATCCCTCCCTTATACCCTATATCCCCAATACTTAAAAAACCTGCATTAACCTTCCATATCACCTATAACCACACCACTAGTACCCTCCTATGGATCCCTAACAACTTACATCAACTGGAACCCTGCACTCTATTCCACCTCCCCGCCTTCTGCCCCCCCCCCCTCCCTTCCTCTGCCTACTATACAACAATTCTACAATTTCCCCCCTCCCCCTCATCCATACCGCCCTTTTCACCCACCATCTGTATTTTCCCTCCCCTCCACCACATTATCTGTAACCCCATTTCCACCGCACCACCTGTATCGTCCTCCACCTGTACCTACCTGTTCCCCTATTACCTGTACCCATCCCTTACTCCCCACTACCTATACACCCACTTTCCCCCCACCACCTGTACTACTTTTTTCCCAAACCATCTGTACCTACTATTTTTCCCAACAATCTGTATCGATACTTTTTCCCCTAGCTATCTGCACCATCTATACCAACCTTTTTTCTCCAACCACCTGTACCAACCCTCTTTCCCTAACCATCTGTACCAAACATTTTTTCCCCAACCATATGTACCCATCTCTTTTTCCCCAACCATCTGTACCTACCGTTTTTCCCAACAGTCTGTATCCATCTTTCCCCCTAACATCTGTACCCATCCTTTTTCCCTAGCCATCTATTCCCAATGCTTCCCCCCCCCCGTCCCCCCCAACCCCCTTCTCCCCCCACCTGCACCCACTGAAACGCATTTCCCTCGACCACGGAGCTGACGTTGATGACAGATGACCCCGCGACTCGCCCTGAACTCGCGATATAATATGTCACTTCTGAGGCGAAACAAGTGCCGAAAAATGCCTAATGGAGAAGGTTCGTCGTCAGATTCTCAGTCTCGTGGTATTGAGTCAGATTCTTGGCTTGCGCTGACACGGGGACGGGGGAGGTGCGTGTGTTATGAGATCGAGCCATATTCTGCTGGCATATCTGAAAATCTTTACGTCGATCGTATTTATAGAGATGTCATCAGCTTGCTTTTGCATGTACACAGGCACGCACAAATGCACATACACGGCACTCACTAGCATACAAACACAAGCGTGCCCCCGTATACGGGCACATGCACATATACATTCATATGCATACATGCAGTACTTACATACATATTTACACGCATATGCATACATACAGACAGGTAGTATTTAACAAGCCAATTTTATAAAAAACAATCATATCCATGCTTGAAACAAATATCCTAAATCTATGACGATAAACAAATGAAGTTCAGATTTCACAATAACCTGCATGACGCAGATTAGGCTATACACTCAAACACACACTCAAATATCCACAATAATGCCAATGCAAAAATAAACAAACCACACGGACGCAAATGTTGACAGTGAGAGTAGGGCTAAAAACACACATACCACACACATGCACATGCACTAATGATTACAAAAATAGTAAGGTTCAAAATACACACACCACACGAACACAAATATAGTGATAGTAACAGCAACAATACACATCACAAATGAATTATTTCAACAACAGTATGACAAACCTAAACAGATAATTACAGTAATGTGCAAATAAAGATAACAATGCACGCACCTAAAATAATGCTAATAATGCTTGCAATGTCCAAACCTCCCACGGATATGTACACTGATAAGGAAAGTAACAATACACACATCAAATAGATAATCCTAGTGATAGTAATCATAGTGAAAGCAAGACCAACAATTCACACGCCAAACTCAAAGGATTACAATGATAATAATGTTAAAAACGCCCATACTACATACACGCACATAGATGATTATAGTTATTGTAAGAGTAACAATAGCATACCGACCCTTTAGAACTTCATCTAAAAAGAAAAAAGAAAGAAAGAAAAAGTCTGGCGCACATGATATACAACCCACATTCGTCACAACTCCCAAGCACATTCACTACCACACATACCTGGGCGGGCGAGGAAAAGAGGGCGTAGTAGGAGGTGGGGGTGTGGGGGGAGGGGTAAACAGGGGTAAGTAGGGGGTGGGATAAGTGGGAAAAGGGAGGGAGGGAGGGAGGGAGGGAGGGAGGGAGGGAGGGAGGGAGGGAGGGAGAGAGGGTGGGGTGGGGGTGGGGTAGGGGGTGGTGAAAGGGAAAAGGGGTAGAGGGTTAAGAGGGGTAAGAAGGGGTGGGGTAAATGGGGGAGGAGGAGGGAGGAGGAGGGAGAGGGAGGGGGAGGAGGTAGGAGGAGGAGGGAGAGAGGGAGGGAGAGGGAGGAGGGAAGGAGGTAGGGAAGGAGGGAAGGAGGGAGGGAGGTGGGTAGAGGAAAGAGGGAGAGGGAGAGGGAGAGGGAGAGGGAGAGGGAGAGGGCGAGGGAGAGAGGCGAAAGGAGGGAAGGAGGGAGAGCAAAGGCTTAAATATCAAAGGTCGTTGTATATTTGGTGTTGATTCAGCCGTCATTCCTGGTGTCCGCCGACGTGCCTTGCCTGGCCTGCCACCGCCACCACGACCGCTCTGACACGTCGCACCATATGTGCAAATACGAGTGCATACACGCATACAGAAAAACACACATACACACGAACACGTACACATACATATGCACACATACATAGGCACACTCTCTCCCTCTCATTTTATAAATGGACGCGCACTATCAGACATATATAAACATATATTCACGTATCCTCACGTGCGTTTCCTCACGTACACATGCGCGCGCGCGCATGTTTGTGTGTGTGTGTGTGTGTGTGTGTGTGTGTGTGTGTGTGTGTGTGTGTGTGTGTGTGTGTGTGTGTGTGTGTGTGTGTGTGTGTGTGTGTGTGTGTGTGTGTGAGAGAGAGAGAGAGAGAGAGAGAGAGAGAGAGAGAGAGAGAGAGAGAGAGAGAGAGAGAGGGTGAGAGAGAGAGAGAGAGAGAGAGAGAGAGAGAGAGAGAGAGAGAGAGAGAGAGAGAGAGAGAGAGAGAGAGAGAGAAAGAAAATTAAAGAGAGAGAGAAAATGAGAGGGAGAGAGATTGACAAATAAATCTTTAGTATAGAAATATAATGAGATACATTTCCTTTAATTCCCGTTCTTCTTTTGTTTCTCCTTCTCCCTCTTCCCTTCTCTCCTTCTCCTTCTTCTTCTTTCTTTCTTTCTTTCTTTCTTTCTTTCTTTCTTTCTTCCTTCCCTCCTCCCTCCTTCCCTCCTCCCTCCTCCCTCTTCCCTCCTCCCTCCTCCCTCCTTCCCTCCTTCCCCCTCCCCTCCTCTTCCCTCCTCCCATTCTCTCCCTAACCCCTTTTTTACCCCCGTAGTTACACATAGTGCCTGCGACGCGCCCATCTGCGTCCCAAATACCAGCACTTCCACATAAACAAGTGCACTAAACCTGACACTTACTCAACGAAAACTCCCTATTCTTGAAGCGTGTTTTTAACCCCCGTACCCCTCTTTTTATAACCCCAATTTTTATTTCAAACCTCCTTTTTTTTCTCCCTCTACCTTTATTTTCACAAGCTATTTATTTAACTGAAAGCACACCGCGGGGCGTCTCTTCATTACGGGATGCCAGCACGTCCCCGTACCGATAAGATGCGTCTCTTTTCGGAATTCTTTCTTTCTTTTTTGCTTTTGCCTTGTTTCATCTTTCATTTTTCTTGAAGCCTTCTTTTTTCCGTTATTAATTCATCGTTCTTGTTTGTTTATGGTTCTTCTCTATCTCTCCAGATTTTTTTTTTACATATTTTAAATATAATCAACGGTTCATAAACGGTACTCAATATTCCATCCATTCATCCATTCATTCATTCTTTCTTTCATTTACTCATTCATTCATTCAGTCAATCAGTTACCCAGTTATTGGTTCTTGATGACTATCTCATTCATCGACCTTCCCATTCATTCATTTACTAACATAATGGCTTTCTCAATTTCTCCTCATCTCCCACACTCCTCTTTTTCTCTTCCGACGCCTACACGTCTCTCTTTCTCCTTTATCTCTTCCCCCTCCCCAGCCTTCCCAACCAACACCTTCACCCTTCGCCATCCCCCTCCCCTCCCAACTCACACCCTGTCATCCCCTCTCCCCTCCACCTTCCCTTCCTCCCCACACCTTCCCCTTCTCCTTCCGTCCCTCTCCACACCTTCTCCTTCCCCCCCCTCTCCCTACCCACACCCTGCCCTCTCCCCTCCCTCTCCCAATCATTCACAAACCCAGACACACACTACCACACTGACAGTCCCTGCTGTGCCGTAAACTCACAGTACACAATGTCCCATTATCACCGTCGCGTCTCTATTCTAACCGCCAGAGGACCTCGTATACGCGGAACCTTACACCTCATGCAACATATATTCACTAACCGTGTCCTGTGCTTTATCTAGTCTTTGTACGTTTCTTCAGCTAATGCGAATTTCCTTAGCACAGTAAATTCGGATGATCTTAATAATGCTTAATAATCTTGCGCCGTGCAACTACACACTTCGGAATATACAACGGGTACACTGTGTATGAAAATGGTTACTGCGAATAAAGAGTGATTCATCACCTTTGAGATAATGCGGGAAATTTAATTGGCGCTTCCATGACCCGAGGGAATATGCTGTTTGTTCTGGAGAATCTTATCTTTTCTCTTCGATGATATGGGTTAATTGGCTGGTGGGGGAAAGGGGGGGGGGATTCGTGATGGGTGTTGTGATGACGAAGGCATTTTAGATTTCGATTCATTTAGATCGTGCGGTGTTAGGGGCTCTGGGGAGGCTGTGTTGTACGTGGTTATTTGATTAGATATTGTCTTGATGTCGGAATCTAATTTGTATTTCCATTTACAACTTTTTTTTTCTTTTCTCGAGCATATTTTATTTACCTACTCTTATTCTTTTATTATTTACCGATTTCTTACCGTTATCATTGTTGTCGTCATTATGATAATTACCATCATGATTTATCATCAATACTAATCTTTCATTACAATCATTATTTCTATCATGTGATTTGATTATGAAAGTGCACAAAGAGATTTTCCTCACTTCGTTCATAAACAAAAATAAATATTTACTTTACATTTAATGTGTTTGTAAAATTTTAAGGATTCAGCTGTTGTAATAGCAGCCATGATTCAGATGGTTTCAAAGGGCAAGGGGTTTCAAATATCGTTAAAACATTTCTTGGTAATATATTGTGGCACAGCGAATAAAGATGACCCTAATGCTGCTAATCTTGAGATTTTATGAAGATTTAAGTGAGGTCTAGAAGCTTAAGAAGGCGTCGCGATAGTGTAATGATATTAATGAGAATATAATGATATGGATCATGCGAGTAGATTCAATAATCATCATAATTCACAGCCCATAATTCGCGTTTATGCAAGAACCGAATATCAAACTAAAAAAAAAGTTAAAGACAATTATATGGAGAGATGGTACGGAGGTTCTTTGCTTTTCTTCTTCTTCTTCTTCTTCTTTTTCTCTCCAAACATTAAATATCGCCGAAGATACATAATCATTTATAATAAGGTGTAATCACGTAGCCTTCGTGGGTACGTTATCTGCATCTTAAAATTGAGAAAAGAAGATTGGGAGTTTGAGTTCCTTTGTAATTCTTCAAAAAAAGTATTGTTTTGTGGGCACCTCTCTGTCTATCAGTAAGTCTGTCTATCAGTCTGGCTCTCGTATTGGCTCTCTTTATCTCGCTCTTTCTCTCCCTTATCGTATATATGGTTTGATGTAAATATATATACGTACAGGTAAATATAAAAAACATACATCTGCGTTTGCATAAGCGTTTGCGTTCGGAAATACGTTCGCATGTGTGTATTTTTTTCTCTTTAGCTACCCATGCACACATAACAATATTTACCATGTATACATAACAATATAAACAATATTTATAATATGTGCATATACTAGACGTCTGGCTGTTGGGGTTTTTAAACCTTTTTTAAAAAACTCCTAAAGTTAAAACGTATTTGACGATCACTCAGCATATTTTCAAACTTCACTTTCAAATCATAAAAATTCATCTCACATTCACAATTAACCGAAATTGCTTAATAAAGGTTTTCAATTAGACGGCCTCATACGTCCAACTCAAACGTTCAGTGACCTAAATAGTGCAAAAAAAGGAAAGTCTCCAAAGCATTTTGAAGAGAGACATTCCCTTTTTTGCGAGGATTAGGGAGCGTGAAGTGGATATTGTTTTCTTAGGATCATCATCATTTTTTTTCTTTCTCTGATTTTTTCTCTCGCGTCTGAGGGTTGGCGACCCAGCCCTGCTCTCAGGCTCCAGTCCTAGTTCAAGCCCTTGTGTTTATGCGTTTCTCTTATTCTTTTCTTTCTATCTTTCTTTCTCTTTCTCCCCCTCCTCTCTTCTCCCGTTCCCTCCTCTCCTCTGTCTCCTCTCTCCTTCCTTTTCTTCCCCTCTCTCCTCTCTCTCTCTCTCTCAGTTTAATCCTTATCAACCAACATATTCTACTTCCAACAACAAGAAGCATTTCAATCTCCCCCCTTCACCCCCCTGATAACCCTTCCATCCACCAGAGAAATTCCACGTTTGAGTAATTCAACGGCAACAGCAGGAATGCCATTAAAAGGACAAACTCGTCAGGATCTTGGATTGTGTGTAGGTGTTAAGGAGGGGAGGGGAGGGGAGGGGAGGGGAGGGGAGGGGAGGTAGGAGGGAGGGAGGGAGGGAGGGGAGGGGAGGGTAGAGGGGGAGAAGGGGAAGATGAGGGGAGTGTAAAAGCAAAGGAGAGAGAGAGAGAGAGGGAGAGAGAGAGAGAGAGAGAGAGAGAGAGAGAGAGAGAGAGAGAGAGAGAGAGAGAGAGAGAGAGAGAGAGAGAGAGGGAGGAGAGAGGAGAGAGGGAGGGAGAGAGAGAGAGAGAGAGAGAGAGAGAGAGAGAGAGAGAGAGAGAGAGAGAGAGAGAGAGAGAGAGAGAGAGAGAGAGAGAGAGGGAGAGAGAGAGAGAGTGGGAGAGAGAGAGGGAGAGAGAGAGAGAGAGAGAGAGAGAGAGAGAGAGAGAGAGAGAGAGAGAGAGAGAGAGAGAGAGAGAGAGAGAGAGAGAGAGAGAGAGAGAGAGAGAGAGAGAGAGAGAGAGGGGAGAGAGAGAGAGAGAGAGGGAGAGGGGGAGAGAGGGAGAGAGAGAGAGAGAGAGAGAGAGAGAGAGAGAGAGAGAGAGAGAGAGAGAGAGAGAGAGAGAGAGAGAGAGAGAGAGAGAGAGAGAGAGAGAGAGGGAGGGAGGGGGAGAGAGGGAGAGAGGAGAGGGAGGGAGAGAGAGGGAGGGGGAGAGGGAGAGAGAGAGAGAGAGAGAGAGAGAGAGAGAGAGAGAGAGAGAGAGAGAGAGAGAGAGAGAGAG
>BOPN01002109.1:60000-65000 GCA_017312705.2 Penaeus japonicus
CTAATAATAAAACAAAATCTTTGGAATCTTCTCTGTAAACTTGACTCACAGGCTCAGGAATGTTACAAAAATGAACGAACAATCAAACGAAAACAAAAAATCAATAGTTTACGCTGCGATCAAGTGTGAAAAAAATGGATGTTTACGCTCGGGCATTTCGAGTCTGGCAGGTGTGTCCAGCTTATGCCCTCCGATGCTGCTTCATCTGGCATCCCCTTAAAGCATTGTTGACATGGTCGTGATCATTATTATTGTTGGTGAAGTTGTTGGTGTTACTATTCTTGTTGTTTTTGTTGCTGTGGTGATTGTTGTTGTTGTTGTTGTTATTGTCACTATCATGCCATTCTTGTTACTATTGTTAAAATTATTTTATCGTTCATTACATTAATTAATATCATTATAGTGTTCTTATTAGGGTTAGTATTACCATGATCATAATTTCTAATTACAGTTATTTAAACTACGATACATTTATCATCAATATTATCTCTATTTATCATTACTATCATTTGAGTGTTACTATTACTACCATTAACAAAATTTGTAAAAAACATTATCCTCATAATTATTATTTTCGCTATTATTATTATTACTATTAACACTATAATGATTTCAACCGTCGTTACCATTACTATTAATATTTTCATAACTGTAATTACTTTTAATTATCAATATTACAACTATCACTACCATTAAAATTATCAACATTATCATGATCGCTATTTACCATTGCCAAAAATAATATAAACATCAATTTTACCCAAATTTACATTTGCAAAATACAAACACTGTAATCGAGCCGACACGAAGCGATTACCTTACCCTTACTCTCTACCTTATTTCGCCGTCCTAAATATAACGTAAGGAAAACACACACACACACACACACACACACACACACACACACACACACACACACACACACACACACACACACACACACACACACACACACACACACACACATACGGACACGCGCGAATGTACACGGTTGGATACAGCTGACACACGTACAAAATCACGTGCACACAGCTGCCCTATCTAAAATGAGTCACCCCAGTGGCTCGCCTCCTCCTGTTCTTCTCCTTTTCCTTTTCGCCTCTTTCTCCTCCACCTCCACCCTTACCCCGACCTTCTCTGCCTCTGCCTATGCCTCCGCCTTTTCATATTCTTTATCCCCTGCATCTTCTTCTTTCTCTTTCATCTTATCCACCTCCTCAGCTCTACCTCTCGTCCTCCTCCTCTATCTTCTCCACATCCCCCTTTCCTTCCCCCATCATCCTCCCCCTTCCACCTCTACCCTCCCTCCCCCCCATACACAGCCCCATCGAGAGCATCTTGAACCAGCGATCCCCTCGTTGCTGCCAAGATGCCCACGCCGAACGGACTTGTGCCCCGTCGGTCCGACCAAGCGTCTGACTGACCCGCCGACAATCCGACATTCCCGCAGTGGCTGGCGTTCTTTTCCAAGACTGGTTTGGCACGACCGCCGGAGCCACCCGCGACACCCTTCTGGTCAGGACACAAGGACTGGCGAGAGTGCATGGGTACTGAGGCACCAAGAAAAAAAAATTACCTTTCTCTCTCTTTATACGTAGGTCTTAAATTTAAATGAGATGATAACACGTCTAGAAATGGATTAGGTTTCTGAATGGACAGGAATCCAAATAGAGTTTTCTTTCATCGTAGTCATAGTTACAATTAAATAATTATAATCAATATTATAATCTAATAAAATCATCATTCACGTGATCATTAACTTTGCCTCTGATGATTACTTCAAACATTAGTTCCATCTATTCATCTATTTCTCTATCTACCGAACAATTCAATTCGCCCTGTTACAAACCAAACCCACGGTCTACCTCGTTATAAATATTGTAGGCAGTAATAGAAGCAATTACAGTCATAATCCTCACTAATGTTAGCCTATCATCAAACTATTAGCTATAATTAGAAGCAAAATCACCTTTAACCTATCAATAATTGATAGTTTTGCAATCACTGACTCCACTGTACGACCAATACTATGACTGCATACTACAAGACCTCACTTCGCTTCCATTAATGAATTTCCCTGATCACATGATCACGATGCACCATAAACATTTTACAAACATTTTTTTTTCGCAATCATATTATATCTATCCTTATGTAATCCTAATCATTAAGATTCCTTTAATATCAGGTTTAGATAACACGATTGCAATCAACGCTATGACGGATATCATAAATAAATTTATAAAATATTTCTAATTAACATAATATAATTGATACATTGGGATACATTTTTTCATCTCTTAAACCACCTTTTCTCATGTTCAATCTTAATTGTAATTTATTAAAGAAAACTATCTAGGCATAATCCATTTGCACTAAGTATTTGTTAAGGCTTCATTTCTGCAGAGCGAGATATTCCCGTTCTTTGTTGGCTAACAAATTGATAATCCTAAACAGACACCCTTGCTTACATACAGACATACATACACGCATGAACGTGTAAGTGTGTGTGTGGCTATATATATATATATATATATATATATATATATATATATATATATATATATATATATATATATATATGTGTGTGTGTGTGTGTAGAGAGAACGCGCTTATTTATTTACCCGTTTCTGTATGTTTTCACGTATCTATTTCATTACTAGTCTTATAATCTGTTTGATTATTAGTTTAATATTCTGATTAATTATTCGTTTGATCTATCTGATTAATCATCTATTCGTCTGTCGACCAAAATGTGCTTAAGCCTTAATTTCTAAGCATGTTTGTCGATCCGTTCTCTTTTTGATTCATTAATACGCTTATTTAATCACCAATCTCTGAACGAATATATCTGACAATTCATTCAATTTTCTCTCTTATAAATGTGAAAGTTCTTTCTGCAAATTAAAAATTGTGTGTGTGTGCGAGAGAGAGAGAGAGAGAAAGAGAGAGAGAGAGAGAGAGAGAGAGAGAGAGAGAGAGAGAGAGAGAGAGAGAGAGAGAGAGAGGGAAAAAAACGAGGTCACGAGAGTGGCTTTGGAAAATGTAAGCTGCACACCAATCGATCACTCTTACATGGCGAAACACTACATGACTGCTCTACCTCAAACAGATTATTGTGGAGAGAAATCATATTTCATGTCCTAACATCTATCAGGGTTCTAGAATAAGCATAGAGCGGGTGAACAGCAACACTAATGCGTGTAAAAATAAAACATCAAGTTCACTTTAATGTCCATTTGATGTGGTAAAAAAAAATAGACGACTGTTAGAGGATCGTATAACCAATTAACATCGTGAAAATAACAATTTACATCATGTTTGCAAATTTAAAGGGGAAACTAAAGTAAATAATACTTTTGATGGTAAGAGAAAACGGTATAAACCCTCGATATAGGGTAAACTACTCTTTGGGGGAAATAAGAGAAACTGTAGGTGCCCAACCGCTAATTAAATAAAAAAACAATAATAAGTAAATATGTCACAATCATGAGGGCAAAAATGGGCACACACGCACAGACATAGTAATATAAATGTCAAGACAACAACATAAATTAAACTAAGAGATCAAGTGTTTATAAACAGCAGATGAATCATTTGCCGGCATAAAGTATTTACTCTTACACCAATAGCAATTTGGTCACACGCATATTAGCCTCAGCTTCAAAGTAAAGTAATAAATTTACCCTGAATATTCATGTTTTTAGATTCTTTGTTTGATAAACACGCAAATGCATGTCCTCTTTGACCTACTGGGGCACATTGTCAATGTTCTTATCTCTCACTTATAATTACTTCCATTGTTAAATATATTCTTAGCATAACCGCAAATATAACGTAATACAATTCACAGAAATCCAATCCAGGAAGTACACCGGAAGTCATTTAGCACAAAGGGACATTGCACAAAAGGTACCTTATCAGTATGAGTTTTTTATATACGCTGTATTCAATGGTTAGTCAATGCCAGTAAAACACTATATAGCACTATACTCAACGGTATTGTCAATAATGCTTTCTTTATATTGTGAAAATGCCATTGCAGCCTAATAGTCATCAACACAAAAGCCGTGATGCTCATTTCTAAATCACTTAACATTACTTGATTTTACTCACACTACCGAGGGAGATACAAGTACAATAGCTTGTTCTGAAATTAAACTTTTTGGTAAACAAAATTTCTGCATAACTATGCTAAGCCGGCAATTATTGCTATAAACCATTCTCCACAATGCCATCATATATACACAAAAGTAATTATAAAATTAACTATCATAGCAACGACAATAATAATAATATCAATAATGATCATCATAATAGAAATACTAACAATGAGAATGAGAATAGCAAATCTTGCTTTTCTGCAAGGCAAACTACTACCGAAACACAATCTGTTACGATTGCTGTTGCCACTGCAGCACCAATCAAGCTGTATTGTGGCCTACACAACTTTAACCTTGCCCTGTTGTCAAGGAGAAAGAGGAAGGGAAGGGACGGGAGGGAATAAAAAATGGAAGAAGAGAGTAAAAGAAGGAATGAAGGATGAAAGGAGAAGGAAAGGGAAGAGTGGAGAGGAGGAGGGAGAGCAGAAGGCAAAAGTAATCGATAATGTATTTTTGTGTAATATAACAGTACAGAAAGTCATGCTTGGACGGTATTATATGTTGCCAAACACAATCTGTCTGGCAAAAAGTATGCATATATACTTTTACATTGCATAAAATCCCTTTATTTTCTATAGAAATATAACTGGTATGATAAAACCGAATACACAATATTTTACTCTATATATCCAGGGAGTATTACAAACATTTCTTCTCGAGCACTAAAGGGATTTATTTTCGGACAAGAATTGCATGTGCTGTAGATACACACGATTAATACACCTGTATTCAACCACAGTAAAAGCACCTCGCCTAAAAAGAGTGCGATAGGGGGTAGAGAAAAGAAGGATAACAAATCTAAAGAACATGAAATAATTCATATAAAATTGGGACATT
>BOPN01002109.1:72500-75000 GCA_017312705.2 Penaeus japonicus
GTCATCTTAAGCTGGGTCCCTAATCACAGTGGCATCCTTAAGAATAAACTTGCTGGCCGAATAGCTAAACCTGGTAGGGCGAAACGCCTTGCTCAAACTCATTACAGGACAAAGCTATGAACGCCAATTATATTGAGTGGAAGGTTGTGTCCTGCAACACTATAAAGAGGAAGCAAGAACGCCACTCTCGAAGGTATTTGGACACCACGAAATACGAGCCACTGGTAATCTCTCTGACGATGTCTAGAATGCTCAAAATTCGTAGTGTATCTTAGTAACATTAACGAATCTCATTGGAAACTGTACAAATATATGCAAATTTCTTGATTAAAAGAGGTCGCTCTCTAAGAAAAAAAATCATTTCAAGGTATCACAATCCTTTCCTCTTTCTTTGTATCACCTTTGACGCTCGTCCCCAGGAATGCACGGGAAGGCGAAGGTAGAGCAGGAAGAGGAAGAGCAGAAGTAAAATAAACACGAAATTGAGGTGAAGGTGAAAGAAGAGAAAAAAACGCAACAAAAAATTACCCCTCTCTCTCTTTCTCTCTCTCTTTCTCTTTCTCTTTCTCTTTCTCTTTCTCTTTCTCTTTCTCTTTCTCTTTCTCTTTCTCTTTCTCTTTCTCTTTCTCTTTCTCTTTCTCTTTCTCTTTCTCTTTCTCTTTCTCTTTCTCTTTCTCTTTCTCTTTCTCTTTCTCTTTCTCTTTCTCTTTCTCTTTCTCTTTCTCTTTCTCTTTCTCTTTCTCTTTCTCTTTCTCTTTCTCTTTCTCTTTCTCTTTCTCTTTCTCTTTCTCTTTCTCTTTCTCTTTCTCTTTCTCTTTCTCTTTCTCTTTCTCTTTCTCTTTCTCTTTCTCTTTCTCTTTCTCTTTCTCTTTCTCTTTCTCTTTCTCTTTCTCTTTCTCTTTCTCTTTCTCTTTCTCTTTCTCTTTCTCTTTCTCTTTCTCTTTCTCTTTCTCTTTCTCTTTCTCTTTCTCTTTCTCTTTCTCTTTCTCTTTCTCTTTCTCTTTCTCTTTCTCTTTCTCTTTCTCTTTCTCTTTCTCTTTCTCTTTCTCTTTCTCTTTCTCTTTCTCTTTCTCTTTCTCTTTCTCTTTCTCTTTCTCTTTCTCTTTCTCTTTCTCTTTCTCTTTCTCTTTCTCTTTCTCTTTCTCTTTCTCTTTCTCTTTCTCTTTCTCTTTCTCTTTCTCTTTCTCTTTCTCTTTCTCTTTCTCTTTCTCTTTCTCTTTCTCTTTCTCTTTCTCTTTCTCTTTCTCTTTCTCTTTCTCTTTCTCTTTCTCTTTCTCTTTCTCTTTCTCTTTCTCTTTCTCTTTCTCTTTCTCTTTCTCTTTCTCTTTCTCTTTCTCTTTCTCTTTCTCTTTCTCTTTCTCTTTCTCTTTCTCTTTCTCTTTCTCTTTCTCTTTCTCTTTCTCTTTCTCTTTCTCTTTCTCTTTCTCTTTCTCTTTCTCTTTCTCTTTCTCTTTCTCTTTCTCTTTCTCTTTCTCTTTCTCTTTCTCTTTCTCTTTCTCTTTCTCTTTCTCTTTCTCTTTCTCTTTCTCTTTCTCTTTCTCTTTCTCTTTCTCTTTCTCTTTCTCTTTCTCTTTCTCTTTCTCTTTCTCTTTCTCTTTCTCTTTCTCTTTCTCTTTCTCTTTCTCTTTCTCTTTCTCTTTCTCTTTCTCTTTCTCTTTCTCTTTCTCTTTCTCTTTCTCTTTCTCTTTCTCTTTCTCTTTCTCTTTCTCTTTCTCTTTCTCTTTCTCTTTCTCTTTCTCTTTCTCTTTCTCTTTCTCTTTCTCTTTCTCTTTCTCTTTCTCTTTCTCTTTCTCTTTCTCTTTCTCTTTCTCTTTCTCTTTCTCTTTCTCTTTCTCTTTCTCTTTCTCTTTCTCTTTCTCTTTCTCTTTCTCTTTCTCTTTCTCTTTCTCTTTCTCTTTCTCTTTCTCTTTCTCTTTCTCTTTCTCTTTCTCTTTCTCTTTCTCTTTCTCTTTCTCTTTCTCTTTCTCTTTCTCTTTCTCTTTCTCTTTCTCTTTCTCTTTCTCTTTCTCTTTCTCTTTCTCTTTCTCTTTCTCTTTCTCTTTCTCTTTCTCTTTCTCTTTCTCTTTCTCTTTCTCTTTCTCTTTCTCTTTCTCTTTCTCTTTCTCTTTCTCTTTCTCTTTCTCTTTCTCTTTCTCTTTCTCTTTCTCTTTCTCTTTCTCTTTCTCTTTCTCTTTCTCTTTCTCTTTCTCTTTCTCTTTCTCTTTCTCTTTCTCTTTCTCTTTCTCTTTCTCTTTCTCTTTCTCTTTCTCTTTCTCTTTCTCTTTCTCTTTCTCTTTCTCTTTCTCTTTCTCTTTCTCTTTCTCTTTCTCTTTCTCTTTCTCTTTCTCTTTCTCTTTCTCTTTCTCTTTCTCTTTCTCTTTCTCTTTCTCTTTCTCTTTCTCTTTCTCTTTCTCTTTCTCTTTCTCTTTCTCTTTCTCTTTCTCTTTCTCTTTCTCTTTCTCTTTCTCTTTCTCTTTCTCTTTCTCTTTCTCTTTCTCTTTCTCTTTCTCTTTCTCTTTCT
>BOPN01002109.1:80000-82500 GCA_017312705.2 Penaeus japonicus
ACACACACACACACACACACACACACACACACACACACACACACACACACCTATATATATGTGTGTGTCGGGCACATCTGTGTGTCTACGTATGTATATGTATGTATGTATGTATATACATATATGTATATATATGTATGTATATATATATATATATATATATATATATATATATATATATATATATATATATATGATTTTCTAGAGAGAAAAGAAACAGTATATAAGATCTCTCTCTCTTTCTCTCTCTCTCTCTCTCTCTCTCTCTCTCTCTCTCTCTCTCTCTCTCTCTCTCTCTCTCTCTCTCTCTCTCTCTCTCTCTCTCTCTCTCTCTCTCTTTGTTTTGTCTCTCAAATCTCTCTGTGATTTGAATTAAATAAACTATGACCTTGTAAATTCTGAATTTATCTACGAAAACTACTAATATATCGTAGGGGTAAATAACGACAGATTTAATCAGTGCCAGTGGGTCTGGAGTAAACATGTCCGCTTCGTTAAGTTAGCGTCCTGGGGTTTCACGTCAAACCTTCTAAAGTCTGGCCAGATAGACATGTCATTTGTATTCCCAGAATTCAGTCCACGCAATATATTTCCGGATAGAAATAACTTTTGGGTTGAATCATACTTAAAATTAGATTCCTTAATAAGATGGAAATAAAAATGAGTGAGGAATTTACATCATAGTCACCTATTTGAACATTTTTAAAACATTTGATTAAAATTGACTGGTTCCCTTAATAACCATAAAGTGAAAATAAAGGTAATTTTTATGTCTTTATCAGTTATTCAAAAATTCTAAATCATTTCATAAGGCAACCTTGTGAGAGAAATTTAAGCCGGGACTTTGTCGTCGAATATGACCAGGGACCCTCGACCGAGAATCACGAACGGGGTTTTATGTCTATGATTACTTTCCTCCTCTGCTTCTTTTTTTAATCTACTTTCTTCATTTTGTTATTATAGTTTATGTCTTTTCAACATTTGTGTTAACGAATTACACAAGATAAATATTATTTTTCAGTCAGGTATGGCATTAGGTGAATGTTATCAAATAAGTCAATAAGAAATTTTACTTTTGAAATAGTAACTATAAAATAGTAACGATTTTCAAATCCGGAAAGCATAATTATCATATCAGTGAAAATGATGCAGTGTTTCAACAAACACATTTGGTATCCTATGTGGTGCAAACTATAATGACTGAACTTGCACTTATCGTTTTGCATGTGACATTGTTTTCTTTTCAACGCATACGGCTAAAAGACTAGAATTTCTCTATGCCCGCAGACGGCTACAGCTAATAATAGTAAACGTCGATTTTATTATCCCGCTCTAATTTTACATTATCATCTGTTTTGATGTATTTGTCCTAATAATTTTTACTATTTTGTGTTCATTCATTCCGATGTATCTTTTGGTCTTTTTCCTTACTCTTTCATCTTTCTTCCTTTCTTCTTTGTCTTTATCTATTTTTTCTATGCTTCATGTCTTTCATTATATTCTCAAGAAACCTTCATCCATACATTATATAACGTATGAAGATCGTTTATTCACAAACGGGTTTATCTATTACACAATAGAACGTCGACTTGATTTTAAACAATAATCTTTATCTAAAAGTGGATAGAGGATACAGAAACAATAATTGTAATAAAATGTTTACACCCCAAGATTTGTTCAAAAATATTTCTAAATTAAGTGATGTTATGATAGAAAAGTTTGGGATGTTGAGACTTTCAGATACAGCATCAGAATCCGGAGAATGATATATAATGACCGAAGGTCAAGAGAGGAAAATTATATGAAAAGGCTGCCTCAACAGAGAACGATAACGTGTAAGACTTAACAGGAATTACCCTATGAGTTACGCATCCACAACCAAAGTCTCTATTCATTTTCTCTCTTTGTCAATCAGTTACTGTCTCTCTATATTATTATTTTGAATATTATTTATATTAGATTATCCATGACTGACAATAAATTGCAATGAATGGGCTCCTCTCAAGTTTAACACAAAAGACCAGGTAAGGCATTAAAAAACTCTTATCTTTTGAGTACATACTTTTATTAATTATCAAATGCAGTGTGATATGCATATGCCATTTGAAACCCTTGAGATATATGATGTGCATGTATTATATTTTTATAAGGAGTGTTTTTTTGGACAGACAAGATATTGGAAATTGGGTCTAACACTAATAACTGTACATTGGAATTCCCATCACATTATCGTTAAATCACTTCTAAAGGAGATGAGCAAACTTATTCCTTTAGCTGACCAATATGTTAATTGGCTGCATTGTATTTTTGTCTGTATTAGTACTTTATTTTGATACTCACATCTCTGAATGAAACTAATACTCATTCATCAGTCTTTGTCACACAGCATTCTGCATCAGATTCCCATCCCTCCGTAAGCCTCTCCTTGCCCATTGTCTTATGTAGACTTTTATTACATATTTGCATGAACACAGTGTTTGCAATGGACAAAGATATTTTG
>BOPN01002109.1:95000-97500 GCA_017312705.2 Penaeus japonicus
TATACATCTACTACATAATTAAAAATTATAACCAATTTATAAATCATAAAGCTTGAAATTAAATGTTATCAACATGCAGTTCTGTAAGTCTAACCATAAAATATTTCTCTTCCACACTACTGGCAGCATAATTCATTATCCATGAAAATCTGGAATATTCTTTAACATCACACACACTCACCTGGGCTAAGTCCTGTGAGATATATATATCACTGTTTCTGATTTACATCAGAAGATATAACATTTCAACATAACAAAGCTATACACTGGATGATTCCCTTTGAGGGTTATATCATACTACAACAACTGCCACTGTGTGCAGCTCACTGGGTATCAGCTGCTTGAGTCTTGTGATGAGGAGGATGATGAGTAGGCTCATGCCCGAGGGATCCTTGGCTGCTGCCACGACTGCTTGACCTGCTGTGGTTAGCAACACTTGTTAACTTGGAATGCCTAGGGGTAGCTGTGCTCATGGTTCGGGATGGCATTGTGGATGTCAAGTCAGTGTGCTTCAGAAATGGTTGCTGCTGTTCAATTGTGTCCATGTGAATGGGCAGTGAGTGTGACAAACCCTCGTCTAAATGACCCTCACACTTCATACTCCCATCTTTCTCAGTGCATCCCATGATGCGATCATCGTACAGTGAAAGACGTGGATTCATTGGCCGTCGAGGTGTCTTCACTCTATGCTTTGCCTTCCGTAAGGGTGGAGATTCTTCGTCGTCTGGTACTGGGGCATTTTCACTTGCTGTTGTGTTTTGTGTCTTCTGTTCTGGTTCCTGATTTACCTTTTGTTTTAGGGTTTTATTCAAAAGGCTCTGATTTGGCCTTTCTGGAAGGGACAGTGTTGTTGGTCTCTTTAGTTTTTCACAAGAATTGTCACTATCTACAAAGCTAACACTGTTCTCACTAGATTTATTTAATCCACTATCATTTGACCCTTGCCTTGATCTTATTATAGGTGCAAATCCATTCTGTAAATGTAATTTTGCTATGCCAATTTCTGTTTCAGCAATATAGTTGGGCAATGACGACTGCTGTGTGTTTAATGTATGATTGGGAGAGATCACAGTATGGGGCCCACCATTGGTAAGTAGCACCTCTGTCTGCATTGGCATGTGTGCTGTATTGACTGCTATGGACTGTGTTGCAGTAACTGGAGTTGGTGGTTCTGACAGACTACTACTTGTGGGCGTTATTAAAATTTCTTGTCTTTCCTCATCTTCACTATTGTGGTGGCGACGCCGAGGAATCAGAGACTTCAGGCGATCTTCCCAAGTGGTGCGCCATCGTCGCCATGAACTTCCCTTTCCACTAGTCTGTGTATTACTGTGATTCTCTTCCTCTCGAACAGCTGTATTCTGTCTTTTTGGCTGGTTGTCAATAGAACGAACTTCATTCTGTAAATGTGGTATACGTGGTACTAAAGTCGGTGGGGGGAAGGTTGGCCTTGGCTGTGGAACAACAGTAGCTGTATTGGGATGTCCATTTAAGAGTGGCATTAACTGCTCATGGGATTCTAAAGCATGTTGAACATCTAAAGCATCTAATAAATTCACAGAATTAATTGTATTAATAGAGTTAATATCATTTGATTTTAAATGATCAATAAGTGTGTTGCCTGAAACACTGAGTTCTTGGGGAACTTCTCTTATAAGATTGCGTTCCATGCAAGGGTTCCTTCCCTGGTGAGGCTGTAATGGTGGCATTGGGGGCTGCAGTGTGCCAACCAATTGATTTTTACCTGTAAAATAGGAATAACATTATTTTTTGGAATCAGACTAATGTGCAGAAAATATTAGAATAAATTAAATCTGTTAATTACCAATTTATCAAAAATGCTTCATAAAACATGTTCGCAATCTTTTAAAAATTACCTCCCACCTCTAAAAATCATTACCAAATAAATATCAAACAGTTCACAAAAACTGCAATCAAGATCAGTTATTATGGTACAACGACATCTAATTCTAAAACCATAAAACTTTTCACAATATTTACTGCAAAACTCTAGAAAATTTAGCAAAACAAAATTATTTATAACCAATGCTATAAACAAGGTTAAGGTGCAGAATGTTTACTGTTCCAGTGTTGGATAAAACAGCCCTAGAGATTTTAAACTTTCTTGAACAACTTTTGGTAGCCCAGTGGTCTTACCAAGGCAAGGTTCAGCAGGAGGTTCTGAAGGTGATGCTGTGAGAGTTGTCTCTACTGTTGTTTCAGAGACACTTGACTCTTTCTCACGAGGGGTGAGAGCATTGCTGATGACCTTGCCGCCATTCCCAGCCAACCCGCTGAACATTTCTCCTTGACGTTGACTGACTAAGTTGGACATTGGATTTATGGTTGGACTAACACCATTTACCCCTAAACTTGCTGCAAGGCAAAATTTAAGGATTAGACAACATTATTTAATGTCAAATTATTATACACAAATACAAAAAGAAGGAAAGAATAAAAGAAACTGCTAGCCATGAGGGGGGGGGGGGGATGGGCAGAC
>BOPN01002109.1:107500-110000 GCA_017312705.2 Penaeus japonicus
GTGTGTGTTGGAGGGGGAGGGGGGAGTGCGTGTGTGGGTGCGATTGCGTGCACAAATGAAGTTGTTTTTTATAAAAGTGCACATGTAAACCAAATGACATTCAGCGACCTGACCTGCACGACAACGTAGCACAACATACACGACTCAACTTCACCACATGATAACTCGCCTTCCTTCAGTGTACCTAACGCCCCTTCTTAAGATCTCCTTGTGAGCCTCCTTCGCGAGGCACTTCGGTCGCCAGGATCCCAGACTTTCATAGGCCTACCAAGTGACTACACTCCGAAGACATGACTTGAAGGAACCCCACGAGGCCATTACAAGTTATTATTCAATGAGTTGAACTCGTTATCTAGAAGTACCCCAGCGGCGCCTCAAGCGGGCGTGCTTGGTATTAAATGCGGAGGTTTATGTTGCTTGGGGTACCAAAGGTCTTGATTTACTGGTCTTCCCGCTCCTCTTTCCCTCCTCGTGCAGGACTGACTCAACCGCGCACCACATTTATCATAGAGCAATCTTTGTCTCTCACACCACCATCTGCCACAACAACTTCCACCTGCCTGTTTTTTCTCTTGATTCTTGATTTTCGAAGCTATTGTTGACATAGGATTTTTTTCTTTTGTTTGTAGAATGGCTCAACGTTAGGTCAGATAAAAGTTTTAGATTATTGGCTGTTCAAACAAGATTTGAACACAGTCATATAATTTCCCGAAAGCTGGGTAATATTTTGCTAGACGATGGAAAGCCCGATAAGCCTTTACAAAACTGACTGGTGCTAGCGAGAACGCTGCCTCTTTGAAATAACGAACAGGCATGTCTTTCTGACATCTATGAATGCGTCTGACAAGGTCACATTATGCTATTCTTCCAACATATCGAACATGACAAGTGACACAAACAACCCTTTACTAAAAACCTAAACAATTCATGAAATTTAAAATTGATTATTGTATAATCTTTCCATCATGCCCATGGCATTCCGTCAAATTAAAAGATCTACCTTATATCCTTGAGCGCTTAAACATATTACTTGTAATATATACTTACCTTCTAATACTATAAGTAATGCTATTAACATCTTATATTTTCCTTGATGCCAAAAAATCGGTGTTTTACGAGTTTCTTCTATCAATATCTATAAGTACAGTACCTTTAAGCATGTTCTAAAATCTAGAATCTATATCGACACCCTAGCGTTTACATTCACTTCCCGGTATGCCATGTACCCTACTCTGGTACTGCATGACTTGTTCTGACGGACCCGTGAGTGGTATTTTCTCCGCACATTAAACTATGTTCATAAATCACTCTCGATTCCTGCTTGAGTTTCTGTGAATCATGCTTGCCCACGAAGAAAGAAAGGCAACTGGCGCCTACCACATCACACCCAGGGCCACCGTGAGCCTCCTCCTCTGCCCAGCCTGCAGCCAAGGTCGCGCGATGCCCCTGGGCCTCCCCTGGGCCTCCCCAAATCTCACCTCCTCCTTTTACTTGCGCTTTGGTTGCTGATCTGCCGTATCAACAAGCCATGCATGCCAGGATGGGGGGGGGAGGGAAAACGAGCAAGCAGGTGGGGATTAATTGTAGTTATTACACACGAAGAACTAGGATCCGAAAGTACCAATAGCAAGGGCGGATGGGAATGCAGAGGGGCTATTAGATTTGCAGTAGTTCCAGGGGAGGGCCATTGGGAAGTAGGTGGACAGGGAGGAGGGGAGATCCTTCAACGAGGCTCATTCACGGGAGGTCTTCGGAACCGCCATTATGCTCAGCCGACTGTTTGTTTTCGTTTGATAAACCCGCTTATGTTGTCAACGTCAACATCGGCACCACTACACTAGCTAAACCTTCGAGCTTCTGGCCGTCCCGAGACAATCCGATCAGTAATCCGACCGGAATCGCCGGCGTTGGGGGTGGGGGTAAGCGGGAAGGGTAAGAGCAGGGCAAGGAGGGCGCGAAGAGTCAACAAATATTGCGCAAGCAACCACCATCACCTACTTGAATCACTCGTCCTTATCTAATGAAGGCTGAACGCTCAATTACTCAGGTAATTAACTGGCGATAGAGTTTCGCTGGCTCGCGTTACCTGAGCCAATAATCCGAAAAATCATGCGCGGAAAAAAAGAAAAAAAATGAAAAGGGTTATCATCAGAACAACCAAAAGTCTTTGCTTAAATGTGTACTTTATAATCACGCCATTCAGACCCGAAGAAGCTTCTAGGTTGCCGTAATAAATAAAGGGGCTCAGAGGGCGCGAAGGACGCTCGGGAACAGTGGCCTCTTGTGCTAACGGACTTCCACCAGGTTCCTGTGTTTGTGTGCGAGTCTGAGATAGTATGAGTGTGTGAGTGAGTAAGTATATGTGTGTTACTGCGTGTAGTTATGCGTTGGTGTGTGCATGCGCGCGCGCACAAGCGTGTTAATGAAAGATATTGTGATGGATTAAATAAGTGTGGGAGGAAGTGAGAGCGGATATGCTTGGTAGTGTGGGTTAAAAAGC
>BOPN01002109.1:115000-117500 GCA_017312705.2 Penaeus japonicus
TACACTTGCTCATCTCTTATTTTTCATCTTATATTCCCTCTCTCAAACTACCATAAATTGCAATTTTTATAACACACTTGTTTAAATTAGCACATAAACGTCAACGCAAAATAAAACATTTTCGAAGGAGAAGCTGAGCACATCAAAGAAAACGCGAACCGCAACCCAATACTTTAAATCATACCGTCTCGAATGTTCCTAACTCAATAAATTAATTCGAGAGCATGCAAAATATAACATCAACACTCGTTTCATAACTAATGTAATTAACACACCCTTGTTTCATTTACTATTCCCCAAATTAATTAAGAGAAGGAAATGGTCTGCATTGAAACGTGTGCTTCCCTCCCCCTCCTTCCCCCATGCACTGAAAACGGGTCGTGGCCGCGAGCTGCTTACTCCCGCCCTCAGAGCCGTAAATTCCAAGACAAAGAACATAGACTAAAAATGTCTGCCTGTTGTACAACTTCCTCGAGTGTTGTTTATGCTCAACACAAACCTTTTATTCGTTTATTATTTTGTTTTTTAATCCTGACATTCTATTAAGGCAAGTTCGTTCTACAGATGGATAAACATATTGTTTGTCGAGAGGAATGAAAATGAAGTTGAAAAAAAATGGCGCGATTACTGCACATTGTTGATGAACTACCAGATTTTCTGAATATACAGTTTTCGTCCAGCCTTAAGTTCAGATTAAGCAAATACATGGATGCGACCATAGCTTTGAAACACATACGAATTTCATACATTTTCAATTATAAAATTAACTGTGTCCCGAGAATACTGGATGGCCTAGCTTCCCATACCGAAAAAGACGCTTTACACTCAGGATGCATACAGACATCAGCTCACTATTTACAAAACATTTACTTTTACAAAATGAAATGGATTTAGAAATCAAGCTTCTGAGAGTGTATTTAAGAAGTTTTGATGAAGAGGATAATAACAGAGCGTAGTGAAAAGCATAGACTTCCTTCTTATTGTTTTTTTGTATATTGAATAGTGTTGTGTTCGCCATACTCCCCTCTGCTCCACCCCCTCCACCGAATGTTTGTTTACTCAGATGAGAACATGACAAGTACCTTGATGACCTGCGCCCCGTTTATCTGTCCGTGGGAATATTTATATTCCATCATGATTACTCAAGATCAATCGAAAGTCATATTGGAAACTAAGCCAGGTACGAATATTGCTGGAGGCTAGGAGAGGAGCACTACATTAGAAGATGTAATGTATTAGAAAACTCCATTAATTATGCGGGAATAGATATTGGCGATTTAAAGACACTGGGGAAAATCTAGAGGTGGGGCTCAAATGCTCTCAAAGAAAGAAAGAAAGAAAAAAAGAAGAAAAAAAAAGAAAGAAAAAGAAAAAAAAAGAGAAAAAACTGATGCAACCCAACTTTTTCCCACGATAAAAAAGTTGGTGAAGAAGAATAGTGATTTCGGAGAGGGGAATGAAATGTGGGGTATGACGCAGCAGAAGGAGCTGCAGTTTCGGCGTAGTACACTGGATGTGGACGAGTTGGAGCGCACTCACAGGATTGGTCCTGCGCCTTCTAAGCAGGATTTTTACGCTACAATGACCGAGAAAAGGCTGCATGCCTCGAAGGCACCAACATTTTTCTCCGCAAAGGCTAAGAAAGGACCAAATGCCGTGCAGCAGGCGAGATAGCGCCTTTGGTTACAGCAAGCTAGTCATAAGCGATCGTAAATCCCAACAAACCACCGACGTCGAAGGTGCGACGTCAGACCCTGTCACCGATCCCAACGAAAGCGCCGCCACCCCCGGCGCCGCCACCGTCGACCAAGACAACGCCCCTCCCACCGACGCCCAGGATCGAATTGCCAGCGGCGAGGCCAGATTCGGGGGCACGCAAGAACCATATGTCACAGAAAAAGAAGCCAAGTTCAAAGTTTGTATACAATACGGAAGTTTGAAATGCATACTAATCAGTAAAGCCATAACAAAAAGGCGTTGCACTAATCATAAGAAATAACAAAGTGTACAGCTCAAGATAATATTAATCTTATGACTGAATGTTTTGAAAAGATTTCTGTTGATTGCAGTGGTGATATTAAAAACTGCCTAACTGTATAGGCGGCCTAATACTGATTAACAGGCTACTCTAGGCGTTACTATGAGCAAACTATAAGAATAAAAGAAAAATAATATTTGATAGGACACATTAGGTTGGATTTAATTATGATGTTACCATTACTACTAGTGACTTAGCTAATATGTTCAGGATTTGCTTTCATACTTACATCCAAACAGTCACTAGGAACTTTGCAACACCGATTGATCATATGTGGTCTAATGATATAGTATCTACTCACACAAACAGCATTCAACTGACTAACACCAGTGACCACAATGCTCCTTTCACTGTGCTGCACACACATCCCAAATCCACGCTTTATCCAGTTATGATAACTTACAGCGACGGAAACCATATCTCAAGTGAACTGCTGATTCGTTTAGTAATGTAGATTTGACT
>BOPN01002109.1:130000-135000 GCA_017312705.2 Penaeus japonicus
CCTTGCACTGGCAAACGGAACCATCGTCTCTGGTCGCGAGCTGCGCAGTGATACGCCAAGAGAGGTCACGGGGTCATCGCTCCCACTTGCCACCCTATCAGACCCCCCCCCCAACCAACCAACCAACCAAACGCATTATACACTTGTCGATAATGGCGACTTTCCTCGATAACGTCTTCTCCATCGTTGGAGGGTCGACGAGGCCTACATCTACGCTTATTCCTAATTCCTTACAATGGACCTTATTTTGAGCTTTTCTTTTTCATATATCATTACAATAGATTTAACTGTATATCAAAACAAGGTTATAATTTGCCTCGACTGTAGTCTCAACAAGTAATTGCAATTCCCATTGTTTATAAACACCAAGACAACATAACTCAATGAACAATAATGGTGATACCAAGACAGGCTGCGACATAAAGTTCGTGAGTGTGTTCTAGTCTTCATGTATAAAATTTTGCCTTTCTGTACAAGGAAATCGTGTAGTACAAGAATACGGCTGATTTTCCAATGCAACACCTGAAGCCCTTGCTTTTCCAACCCGTCATCCGCCACCGTGCTTTCCGTACATACTAAAAAGTACTTTTGGGGAAAAGGAGGAAGTGAATGAGTACAAGCGTGAGTGAGTGGTTGAGTGCATAACTAAGTGAATAAGTGAGTGAGTGGGTGAGTGAGTGAGTGAGTGAGTGAGTGAGTGAGTGTGTGTGTGTGTTTTGAGAAAGGGAGAGAGAGAAATTGAAATTGAAAGGGAAAGGGAAAGGGAAAGGGAAAGATTGAAAAAGAGAAAGAGAAATAGAAAGAGAAAAAGAGAGAAAGAGAAAGAGAGTGAGTGAGAGAGAGAACCAACCAGCCAGCCAAACATACAGACAAGACAGACAGCTTTTCGAATAAGAAATAAAAGCGACAGGCAAACTTATAAATATCACACGATATATGTCACCTACACCAAATAACTGTGATCAATGAGAACGTTGGCACAGATATTGATGAGCGAATACCAACCTCAGGCCGAGCTAATGGAAGGCAGAGACTGGAACGGATGGCCGGAATTCAAATCCATCTCGGGTTGTGGATGGAGCAGTGTGATGGAATGGCTCAGGCGAACAGGCGATAAAGCTCAGAGGAGCGTTGGTGGTAGTGGTGGGGTGGGGTGGGGTGGGAGGGCATGGTGATGATGATGGTGATGGTGACGACAACCACGATGATTACGGTTGTGGTTATGATGATGATCATCATCATGATGATAATAGTGGTGATGGTATGGTGGTAGTGATAATGATGGTGGGAATGATAAAAATGGTGGGGATATAGTGCTAGTGGTAGTGGTGATGATACAAATCCCAAAGTTAGTAAGAAAAGGTTCTAGCGGAGTGCGAGTAAATGAACCAACGCAAGCTTTCCTTCGGACTCTCTGCTTCCGAGAAGTGAACGAAAATGAACAAGGAAAAAACGATGACCTTCATGACCACTTCTGTCACATCCGCAAATTTTGACGTAAGAGGTTAAACTACATCAACCTCTTCCTGCTTTTGCTATTGCAACTGTTTCCTCTGCAGTAGCAAATATCGAGCATTGTCATTTTTATCCAAGAAATCTCATGTAAAACATGATGGTGAGTATTATGGTGATGGAGGTAGTAAAATGACGATGATATTGGTGGTGATGTGATGATAACAATCATAGCAATAATGATGATAATAATATGAATTATTATGATTAAATAAAAAATATATAATAATAAAAACAAAAATCACAACTGCAACAATGACAATAATAAAAACGACAGTAACAACCGGCGTAGTGATAATAATGGTAATGATAATAAAATGATAACCAATAATAATTGTTATAATAATAACAACAACAATAATAATAATAATAATAATAATAATAATAACAATAATGATAACAATAACAAAACACTACTAGTACTATTACTACAACCAATAATAATAATAACAATAGTTGGAATAACAATGGTAGTAATAACAATAGCAATAATAACAATAACAATAAAAAATAATAATAACAATAATAATGATAATAATAAAAATCATTATAATAAACATAATACTATAATATCTACAATAACAAAAATAGTAGTAGTAGTAGTAATATACTACTACTAATAATAATAATAATAACAATAATGAAACAATGCTGATAATAACAATAATAATAAAACAACAATGATAATACTAATAATAATAATAATAATAATAATAATAATAATAATAAAAACAACAACAACCATGCATGTCATGACATGAATAATAAAACAACATTGCTATAATCACATCCATAACTGCAATAACAATAGTAGTAATATAACAACAATAATGCTAGCCGTATCACAAAGAAAATGTAAAATTTGACTTTCATTTCCTATCAGCGAGAAATTTATTCAATTGTTTGCAAGATTACGTTTCATGCCGGCGAGATTCTCAGTTACATGTTTACTGCACTCGACTTCATATGATTACTAAATAGTCAATGTTCGCGTCACCAAGATACTGCGCCCCGTGTTTTAAATAATAATGGGAGTCACGGTGTTGATGCCTTTAATACAAAATATAAAATTTGGAGTTGGCCATACACCATGGCGCCTTACACCACTTTATGCTGGCGCCAACTGCCATTATCATTCTCACTTGCAAATCCTAAACACGGCTGATCAACATGATACGGATAATGAAATGGCGGTGTGGTCTCTGAACGGCTGGTGATCCCCTCGATTTGCCGTGGTTTTCATCCAGGTTCCGTTTTCTCTGACCACTTCAAAGCCCCCCCGATTAAAGGAAAAAACGAAATCTAGTAATCATCGTGGCAACACGGCCTCCTCCTCCCCTCCCCTCCTCCTCTCGTGGCTCGTATCAGTCAACATTTTACACTGCCGACTCTGCTCCATCACTCCACACTCGTCTTGCAACCTGACCGCAAGGGCTCTAGTCGCATGATTACTTAAACCTAAACTTCGGGTGTACATGTAGGTACTACAGCAATTCATTTACGAAGGCGCATTAAATCACGCCCCCTTGCTACATCTGCATGTGCTCGGCTGCATCTCTTTACAACACACGGAATCCGGACGGGATAAGACCCCTCGCCCATCTTGAACTTGTGTTGTTAGGCCCTCGTGCGGTGTGTGGTGGACTGTGGCGGCGCCACAACCTACACTCCCTGTTACCTGCACCATGCACCCGACACACGTGCCTCGCAGCGCCCTCGCCCTCAACCCAAGATGTTCATTATGTGGTGCAGCATCCTACGCTAGAGGTTTCCTCTGAGGTGAATCATTAAAAGCATGTTGAGAGGAACTAGTATATAAATGTGGATGGAGTAGAAACCCGTGGATGAATAAGAATCATGTAAGCTAACAACGCACACTATGCACAAGGTCCACACACACATACAAACACACACACCCACGCCCAACAAGTTTCAAAACATATCGTTCGCGTGTCCTCTCTCATCATGCAATCAGATCGACGGGGCCCGCCATACAATCACACCGTTTCATCAGAACCTTCACAGACTCGCTCGGTAAAACTCGCAGGTTGTGGAGGAGGCAGTGGCCATGATGGCAGGCAGGCGAGGCGCAATTTTTCAGGCGCAGAGTTGATGTGTCTGGGCCGGTCGAGGCAGAGGCGCCACGTCTCCGCGGACTTTCGCCTGAAGGTTGTGCTGCCTCGCAGTGATGGCGCGTCACACTCCCCGCGCTGCCTCGGCCCCCTCTTTCTCTCTTCACCCGCAAGCACGCACTCACTCCGCCGTGTGTGCGTGTGCGTGTGTGAGTGAGTGAGTGAGTGAGTGAGTGAGTGAGTGAGTGAGTGAGTGAGTGAGTGAGTGAGTGAGTGAGTGAGTGAGTGAGTGTGTGTGTGAGTGTGTGTGTGTAATTGTGAGTGTAGGTGTGTGTGTAATTGTGAGTGTGAGTGTATGCAGAGAGAGAGAGAGTGAGTGAGAGAGTGTGAGTGTGAGTGTATGTGATTGTGAGTGTGAGTGTAGGTGTGAGTGTGAGTGTAGGTGCGAGTGTGAGAGTGTGTGAGTACGTGAGTGTGAGTGAGAGAGTGAGAGAGAGAGAGAGAGAGAGAGAGAGAGAGAGAGAGAGAGAGAGAGAGAGAGAGAGAGAGAGAGAGAGAGAGAGAGAGAGTATGTGTGTGTGTGTGTGTGTGTGTGTGTGTGTGTGTGTGTGTGTGTGTGTGTGTGTGTGTGTGTGTGTGTGTGTGTGTGTGTGTGTGTGTGTGTGTGTGTGTGTGTGTGTGTGTTTTATCACTCCTGTGCAGGAGGTACAAACGTTGATTTATGTGCGTTACAACTGATGTGTGCGTACATGTACAGTGTCCATAGAAATTGCACAAATTTATGTTCGGGCTGTTCCTTTGAAAGTGATACAATCTACACATATTCACCCATAATCTATGTGAAAATTTGTAGGATCGTTCTTCCCCTCGTTCTTTCTCTCTTTTCTTTCTATCTCTCTCTTCATACATGTATATAAATGTGCGCGTATGTATATTGGAAGGAAGAACATATATGCGCACGCGCGCACACAGAAATACAAACACAGACAGGTAGACAGACAGATAGACACAGACACACATAACATACCACATACACTACACACACACACACACACACACACACACACACACACACACACACACACATACACATACACATACACACACACACACACACATACACACACACACACGCACACGCACGCACACACACACACACGCACACACCGGCAAGACATGGAAGAAACGTTATGAGAGATTGGCGGCGACGGTCCTGAGTTGCGGCAAAACCTAAACTTATTAATAACTTACGCTAGGCTACAGTGCAGGAGGGGCAAGGGCAGGGATAGGGGCTGGGGCTAAGGGCAAGAGCAGGAGCAGGAGCAGGAGCAGGGCCAGCAGATGAGCCACGGCAGGCACCCACCCCGACAGACACGGCGCCCTAGAGGCTGGCACCGTCCCCCGCCGTGCCACAGG
>BOPN01002109.1:150000-160000 GCA_017312705.2 Penaeus japonicus
AAGTATTAAGTACTGTATATCAATTATATTGAAATTGGTCCTATAAGATCTTTAAAAAATCTAGATGAGTTTGCTTCGCTCTCCACCTTATAAGTGGGCTCCTTCATATTTAGTTATATATTACTTTTAAAATGCCCCTGAAATTAGTCCTATAAGATTTTTTTTTCATCCAGACGGTTTTGCTTCTCTTTCCACCTTACAAGTGGGCACCTTCATATTTTTTTTCCCTGAGCTAATATTTGCAGCCAGTTCGACACTGATAAAACTCATGATGTTGTGTGTAAAAACGTATAGTATTTTGTACCAGATAAAATGTATAGCTCACATAAGCGTAGGAAATATCAAATTGTGGCTCTGAAATGCAACGGCAAGGTACCAGAGCCATGTAGTGACTGAGAATGGACGAAAGATCACATGCCATTGACACGGAGAGGGAAATATATTTGGTAGCAGATGTAAGGAAAATGGGGGGGTCAAGGTAAAGAGTATGTGATGCTTCACACAATTAGTGTATCAGTGTCAAGTACAAAAATAAGGTGTCCCACATAGAATTTCATGGAATTCAGGCGTATAGAATATGGTTTATATGTCAGTGGAAGTTTGAATCAAGAAACAAGCAGTGCAATAAACAAAAATACAAAAAGGTAGATATGGGCAGGATGAGTTCACTGCATGGTGAGCATCACAAAGGATGTGGTATTTGGCACAAGAACAAAGGACCATATTTTACTGCTTTTCTAACAATCTTGTTTACCTACGTTCAACGGAGAGTGCATGCAATGACAATGACTCCTGTTACATTTATTAGTTTATTATTAGTTTACATTTGATTTCTTACCATTGGAGTTTAATATACTGAATGGAGGAACTACCTAATTAAATTCATTATCAAAGCATTAGAGAAAGCAACCCATTGTCACACTTCGAATAATTCAATACACTATGTATGTTAAAGAAAACGAGAATCATACACAAGTTCTAGAAGCAGGGAGAGTGTATCAGATGAAAATTTAATGTTCTCAGTTAAAATTAGTAGTTTCGTAATAGAAGTTCGTCGTCAATGATTATAAAATCTGATATCATGGATTACATGTGGATTTTTCACGAATGCAATGTTGGCCTTTAGATATTGCGAGAGTGAATTATCAGTAAAATCATAATGGTCCAACTACATTTTAGAATTTGTTGATATTCTTAAATATTTTGTGTAAATACAACTCTATTCTAGAATTCAAGAATATAATCTAAAAAAAGTTAAGGAAAATATACAATTATGAATTAATTTTCATAGAAGTTGAATAAAACTGGTCAAATATCATTTTCCTGATGGCAGATTTCACACCAATTTTGAAAGCTATTCACAGGTCTCCCATGGATATTATGCACTTTATGTCGAAGGACCAACAATTTACTATAGAAGGGCATGTTTGAACATTGTCCTATAAGAGGCTGCAATTGAATTTATATTGCCCATGAACTACAAAAAGAAAGTACGTAAGTGTGATTGATAACTTTTGCAACAAACTTTCTAAAGCCTTTATTTTCAAGATATCAAGATACTTTTTTGACAGTGAAATCTACATCCCAGAAGATTCACTTTAACTCAGTAGTAGTAATAGCTAGAAACCCTGGCATGGATTGGAGGAATTCAGCACAAGTTTTAATAGCTACCTGCTTAGAACCATCAATGGGCAGCTTTCACATGCAAATGCATACAATACAGTGTGACCATTTTGAATGGTTAAAGATGGCACCATAGTTTTCCCATATACAAATTACTTTGAGGAACGATTTTGCACATAGTTGGGTGTGAAAATCAAAGGTAGAAGGTTCATGGACTAGGATATCCAGGAGAACTCAAATACTATCAGTCTTCTTTAACTGTTCTTAAAAATGAGAGAACACCCAATGTTTAAATTGGGGCATCTGATGTACTGTATATATGTATATTATGAAGAGGAGTTTTGGTATAAAACCTTGAAAACTTGACAAAGGAAATGACAAAACTTCAGAAAACAAAGGTAAATCCTTTATTAAAAAGTGAAAAATACTGGTACCATATATTTCATGGTCAATATCTTGTGTGCAATTACAAAGGCACAAAAACATTAAAACAGTTGAAAAAGCAACCATCAAAATTTACATAAACACTTTTGAGCTTTATTTACAAATAAAAAATGTGGTACCTTATAGATTAAGAATTAAAATGGGAATAAAAATAATTTGTTCCTTTAAAATATGTACTTTCCATTATATCCTAGTTTACATGAGACAAATACAACAAAAGTTTCATCATACATGATAAATGTATCATACCTTACACACAGCATAAAATAAGATTATTAATTTTATCACAAAGTTGGGACATTATACCAATTACCCTTGAATGACAATATTCAGCACAAATTTATAACGTTCACTTAAAACTTAAAACTACGTCCTTGTATATCACAACTTCATTTTTTTTTTAAATGAAAAAGCAATCACTTGCCTTATCTGCAGTATCATCAGATGTTGACCTGAATGATTTATCAGACCTTTATCAATCTCAATTTTTTTTAAAACAATTCATCCATTATTTCAATTTTATAATAAAAAAAATAAAATTAACAACAATCACTCACACTCTCTTTCACACTGCATAAAAAATATATATTGCTTTCACAACCAGTTTCGCTCATTACCACATCCCTTTGTAGTTATGCATCTCTTTCCATATGGAAGACAACCAGGTACTCAGTGACTGATGCAATCACTGAACGAGTAAAGAACACAACAAGTATCTGGAATACCATTTTTCTAACATCATGTACTGGAATGTACTATATACATAAAAGGAGACTATAACTGTATATATAATATATGAGAAAAAAAGTCTTATATAATGTTCTAAATAATGAAATTTGAAAAAAAAAAATCTTTAAAATCATATCTGTTAGCAGAAGACAATTCTTCAGATCAATATCAACAAAAATCACAGTTAAGTATTGTATATTGAAAGTTTACTAGAATTATTAACATTTAGTTGCTTTATCAAATTGGCAAAACATAGGATTTATTGCACAACCATTTTTTGTTACTTTTGTTCCTTTTTGTTCATTACATTAAAAATAATAAAAAAAACAATAACAAATAAACCCATGTTAGAGAATCCTGATATCGCCTCACAAAAAAACAAAAAAACAAAAACAGAATAACAATCTTATAAGGCACTTGTCCCATCAAATACTGCATATATACACATAATCAAATTCTAATAGAGTGTGTGCACACATCCCACTTCTCTCCAAATAACAGCCCTGATATTATTATTTGTGGTTATCAACCAAAGTACGGACAGTCCCACAGTTCTATCATATTTTCATGACATTTTCTACAAACACCCTCTTCTAATTTTCTATTTTCATATGAATAACAACTGTACAGAGAAAATCATATAACAAATTTGTGAAGCATAATATCCGTTAGAAGAAGAGTCAAAGAGTAGCAATTTATAAGATTCTTGAAATTTGATTAAATAAAAATACCTGATATTAACCTCTTACATTCCATCATTTGTGCTGAAGAAATAAATACATTTATGATAAAGGAAAAGTAACAGTATGGAGAAAGGTTGTATAACAGATCCAGGTTATTAAATTTTTATACTTGGTTTCTAAAACATGAAATATAATATGATAATAAAGATTAATGAAATCTGATAATATAAACCTTACTGAAAATCAAATTTAAATTTACTGTACAACTGGAATACTGTTATTATATATATATATAATTGGGCAAAAAGATAGTTTGGACATTGGGAAGGGGTAATATGAGAACAAGGTCTCTCATTACTATTTTACATCTGTCTGTGAAGGAAGACTGGATTGCACATCTCACTTTAATGAGATTTTATCATTCTATTCTTAAAACTCTAAAGAAAATTTCTATACATAACAATATTAGGCTTCTACATGGCTTTTTCAGTTAACATTATCTTCCTACAAAAGAATAATATATTGTCACTTTAAAAAATTTATGCTGTAACATCAATTAATCCAAATTACCAAAGTGGTTTTACTGAAATGTCAAAACCAATTACATGAATTCTATAGATACACTGGAAGAATTGACAGAACCATGGAAGAATTGACAGAACCAATAAATTAAGCCCTTAAGGATGAGTTGCATGATAAAACCACTTCTCTGTATCATCCTTTTTTAAAACATACAACTCTGGGGACCTTCTCATCCAAGGATTCTACCACCTGATTGTCCAATTATTTGAAAATCAAATGTTTGCATAATGCATATGAGTGCACATGAGGATGTTAATGTGACCATAATCACATTTCCCTAAAATCATTATGAATTTAAACATTTTTTAAATTATAGAGATAATCCAAATTACATCTGGAAGAAAATTTTCCTTTCAAATTGAGATATACTATTTCTACAGATACATACATCTACCTCTCTGAGTAAAATCTATTTGCATTTCTGTTATGCATATATGTAGCTGAATAAGGGTGATTGTATGCATTAAACCTATAGGTTTGAGAATAATGAGGGGATGAAGTGTTTTGCACATTATAGAGATACATTGGGTAGGCTTCCTGCCAAGTTGCCCAATATGGGGCTATCCCAGCACTGGGAGGCTGACACATCCTGTTTTGACTATAGAGATCTAAAGAGGGAATACAAGTTGAATGGCCTGTACAGTAATATCTACTTGGGTAATAACTATTTCTCAACCAGCTGTTGCTGTTGCTTGTCTGTGGGACTGTCCAAAGGCGTCATGCTGCATCTTTATCCCCGTCGTCTGTCATGGCAGGGTTGGTGTGGCCGGAAAGCTCTCTCCTGGGAGAATTACCTTGCGGCTGTTCATTTGACTTGACTTTGGCACTTTCTCTACTGCTATAGTTGGGATTCAAGAATGGTAATGGTAAGTCAAAGTGCTCAGCAAGCAGAGACAGACTCACTCCTAGAACCAAAACACCTCCAAGGACAAAGAAGGCTACTAATAGGCTGGATTTTGTCACCTGTGGGCAAAGAATAATAATCAACACAAAATGAAAAATGTAAACTAATACCATTATATAAAAGTATATCTTATGACATATAAATGAATGGCAAGTTGTGAGTTTAAATCTTACCTCTGGTACATTTTCTGCAACCTGTAACAACTCCACAATTTCAGTGGGCAGCTCTGTCACACCCTAAAATAATGATAATTGATGGAATTACTCAAAATGAAATTAAAATATAAACAACATAAAATATAAAAATATAATCATGAACTATAAAACTGGGAAAACATCAAGGTAAGAACACATCCCTGTTCAAATGATTTTAAACATAAGTGAGGATACTCACATCCTCAAACCAGACAACTGGGAATATCATCTCTCGCAACATTGCTGCTGGTTTGATCAATGGAACATGAGGAACCGCTACATTAATTTGCAATCGAGCCTCAGCACTAAGTGGGGATCCTGTTCTCTGAAAGGAAAAATTTTCTTGTTAGTATTGACAAAACCTGAAATATGTCACATTATATTCAATAGGGTTCAAAGAAATGCAATAAAAAAGTGATCCCATCCCATGAATTATGCTTATTGTGGAAGAGTTAAAAAAGTTAAATTGCAGTATAATAACCAAAAATGATTCATAAGCAAATGCTTATTCTGGAATGATAAAATCTGGATTTATTTAGTATAAAGTACAGTACAAGTCTAAAGAAAAGTGCCAAACTAATATACAAACTAATCCTTCTAAAATTCCCAATTATTTCTATAAAACTTATGGATACCCAATTACATTCCATATAGCAGCATGATCTGAAATATTTAAAATGCAAAATAACTTACTGGTGACACATCAATATACATTGCATGTCTCTCTGGATCTGGCTTCATTCCGACAACAGCTTGCCTGTATTTCTTGTCTGCCTGGTAGAAATGGGGCCATGACACCACTGTGGGTGACCCTGAAAATAAAAGACAAGCAATTTATCAAGCAAATTTCAATTATATAAAGTTGCATAGACCTAGAACATACTTCCTTGTTTTAACACATTAGACATTCTCATATAGAGGGATAAATGCAAGGACTGAAAGAGCTGTGAGAACACAATATGAGTAATTCACTACCTGTGAATGTGAGTGGAATCAATAGAGAATGGCTATTGTTAGTAGTTCTTGTAGAGTACATAGTTATAAAAATAAATTACTGAAGATCAAAGAGCATAAACCACTTTGTGGGCCAAAAGACAAACTTGTTATAATAGTGGGATCTTTCATGAGGTCAAGCACTCCTACTTAGGTTATTTCAGTCATTGTTTGCCATATATCCACATTCCAATGATCTTTCTATACAAATGTGTGAAAAAGTAAGTTTCCAGTCAACTTTCAAAAGCTGTAGCTGTGCATGGAGATACAGGGCACACAATTCTCCTATACTGTCTAATCTAGTCTTCAAACTTTTTAAATTGAGACCAATATAAATTTCATGCATTTCCCTAGCACCCCTTTTGGACAGTATTGGATACCAATATTCATCTGGTATGAAAAACATTTATTTATTTTTATAGTTACCTACTTTATCTATCAATAAAAATATTTTTTCAGTTCACATACATTCTTTGTATGCAGCCCACTATTTAGTTGTGACAAATACTTTGAAGGACCCTGGTCTAAACCACAACCAATAACCCCCCCCCCCCCACACACACACTTCAGGCAAAAATTTAGTGCCTGATGATAACTGGTCAGAGGTTAAATATTAGCAGCATGCATTTTTAACATTCAAAGGAATCAGAATTAGAAAAAACACTGAAATAATATTACTAATGTACTTTGATTTATAGTGCCTGACTAGCCCTTCTTTATAAATGAGTATTACATTTCCAATACCATTAACCCATTGTGCCTAACGACCTAACTGGTTGTTAGGATGGGTGGCCAATGACAATAGCGGCACTGGCTAAAAATTAGAGAGATGGGGAAAGTGTTTTCTCCAGCCTCTGGGTAGCGCAGACTAGCCCAAACAATATTTTTTCATAAATCCATCATAAAATGCGGATTTAGGCTGACTTTGGAACCCTGTAGCTCTGGAGCTAGTGCCGTTACAGCCATAATACTTCATGACTGTGTGCTTGCTTCAATTGTGAGCAGGTCCCGATGTTGCATCATGTACGCATTGACACCCGTCTTTTAGGCCTAATTGCTGCCGACATGTATGTCATGACACCCGTTTGCAATGGGCTAATAAAACTAACTTTACAGAAATTACAGCAAGTTTTTAGGAAAAAGTTAATTGAGGCCCAAAAAACTGAGGCAATTATGGCCTGCCAGTTTACCATGATTTTAGCTTTTCTTTTTCATATTAATCTCAATCCACTTGATAAAATTATAAGCTTTACTCCAAAATTCACTTGAACTGTCATCATGTCTTCAACTGGACAAGCAAATATGTCTTCATAGTACACATGAAAACAAATATGCAAAGATTTAAGAAGAGCAAGATAAAGAAAAGAAAGAGAGCGAGAAAAAAATAAAAGAAAAAGAGGAATATCAAGTATGAATTGAGATTTTAAAAGAAGCAACATACAAACTTACCAAATTTGCAAGTACTAATATTAAATACACCTCCTCCAATGCATGGTGGACCTCCTACACAATAACAGTCATTCTCTGGTGTGACATCAAAGACATTTCGTGGAGGAGAGAATCTGTAGCAGAAAATAAGATCAGTTCAAAACATATAATTAATCATACCACATATGTATCTACACTTTTAATTTTAATATTCTAGCCATCCCCCAAATTGGGTAATATGCAAATATTGTAATAAAGAAATTTATTCCCCTGTTACTTTGAAAACTGTCTATCTTATCCCTACTCAAGTACCTTATAATATATGTATATACATAAACAAAGCATATCAGATATCACCTTAGAGCTTTCATGCCAAAGGTTTCTGTTTTGTGCCAGAAGGTAAGAGGGATGGAGCGGCATAGATTTTCATTAAACATGTAAAGGACAGAGTCTTGCGTCACACCAGGAGGAAATGATGAACCATCTGTGCCATTTATCATGTTACATTCTTCTGTCTTCCAAAACTTCAGATACTTTTTGTGGTTGAATGTATTTATAGTTGTATATCTTGTAATGTCTCCCTCTCCAGTGAAGACATTGAACAGCCCATCAGTGGAGCCATTTCTCTGTTGAGAGAAAGAGAAGTTATTTGCTTTGCATATATTAAGGTATGAAGTGTGGAAATACTCTTGACTATTTGGAGTAAAACTGAATAGTACCAAAGCAATTTTCTATTAAAGAGACAATATCAACTTTAGCATTTCATATTAGTATCTTGTGTTTATGTTATTTTCTCATATACAGTATTATTGTTTATTCCTCCTGGAATTCTATTCTTGAATAATAATACAAGAAAAAAAAGGTATACAATAAAGATATCTAGTATTGAAGCTTTGCTTACTACTCATTCTATATCAGGACGATGAAACTAAAGAAGAATATAATTATAGCAAATTAACCACTAAAGGTAAGTAAATAAATTATCTGTAATCAGGAACAATAGCAAATATAAGAGAATACTCACATTAATGAAAAATCCAAACTTGTCAAAAGGCATACGTTCCTCTGGAGGCAGTAGATTCTTGGCAATTTTGAGCAGAGGGTCATCGTAACCCCACATAAATTCTCCCACTGTATGAGCAACAATGGGCTCCTCCTTCAGGACAGTTAGCAATGAATCTATAGCTAACTGAGCTAGCCTTGGTTTGAACCGGACTTGAGACACTGCAGCCTGTAAAATATTACATAACTCTTTAGTCATTAACAATATATATATGACCATCTTTCCAGGAAAAGTGCTGATGCATCTCAAATCAAAATCCTGAACTGTAGACAAAGTGTAACAGCTGAACAATCAAAGTTTTATCATAAATTAACTTCACTCTCTGAATTAGCATTATACACCTGTAAAAGACCTTCCTACTTCTACTCACCAGCATAGGAATATTCAGAGTGACTATTATGTCATCTTCAGATCCTGAGGAATGACTTCTTTCAAAGTAGTAGTGCTTTTGAGTCTCGTAGGATACTGTTCCATTGTTATGAAAACCAACATTAATTTTCTCCCAGTGCTCTCTGAAAATAGAATATCGATTTCAAAATATGATGCAGAAATTGGCTTCTTTTAGTGATTTTTTCTAAATGCTGATTCTTGTCTTTTGTTTGCTATCTAGTACTTCCTTTTGTAATTGTATGTCATTAAACTAATGAATAAGCATGATAATGAGGAGCCACAGTTCAGCATCAATAATAACAAATCACTAAATTGTTACCTATAGCAGTATGGCCCAACTTCTTGCAGAACAGGTTTTGCACCATCTAAGAATTCTTGTTTGTTAGTAAGATTGAAGAAGTAGATTCGTAAATGAGGTACAACTGGTGGATGCTTCCACGTTTGGTACATATCTGTCCCATTGCGGATAACCAATTCCTGAAATTAAAAATGGTCATATTATATCAATTTTCAATGCAGTGTATGCAGTCCCTAGCCATGAAAATATTCATTGTAGTATATTAAATTCAATCACTGCTCATAATGGTTTCCAATTTTTAGTATCACACAAGGTACAATCATGACCAACAGCATACCTTATATATAATTTGGTTGATAAAACCATCAAATAGGCCAGCTACAAGACCTCCCAAGATGAGCAGTACAACTCCTAAAATGCCTAAACATCCTGAAAATAAAAGAGATATCATTATGCAGACCACTGCATAAGTAATCCAAAGCATTGTAGCATCTTTCTAAAATGTACATCCAACTCAAAAATAATGGATGATGCTAATAATATCAAGCTACATTAACAATAACAGTCAACTACAAGTAAATTATCACAATAAAATAAGTTGAACAGTATCTCTTCACTTCTGTACTGGAAGATGCCAAAAAATACCCAGTCTATATGTAAAAACCCATG
>BOPN01002109.1:170000-172500 GCA_017312705.2 Penaeus japonicus
ATACACTCCCTCCCTCCCTCCCACAAACTCTGGCATGCACAAGCATGCATGTACTCCCTCCCTCCCACAAACTCTCTCTACCCCCCAAACATAAATACATACATAAACATGCACACACACACACGCACACACGCACACACACACACACACGCACACACACATACACACACACACACTCCCACAAATACTTTCACTCACTTTCTTTCTATCTATCTCTCCTACAAACACACACACACACACTCACCTCCACATATACTTTCACTCACTCTCTTTCTATCTATCTCTCCTACAATCACACATACACACACACACACACACTTTCACCCACTCTCTTTCTATCTCTCTCCTACAATCACAATCAATAATTCTCTTTCTCTCTTTCTTCCAAACACACTCTCTCACTTCCTTTCTATCTCTCTCTCCCACAATCAGTCACACTCTCTCACCCCTACAAACACATACACCTTCACGCACTCCCCCCTACGAACACATACACTCTCACTCACTACCTTAAACTCACTCTCTCTCAGTACACTGACTGATTGTCAGTATGTATCCCTGTCTGTGTCTTGTAATTATCTTCATAAAAAATGACATGAAAGTAACTGCATTTTTATGGATATATCAAATCTATCAAATAACATGTAAAAATAACTGAGGACAAATTTATTAGGTGTAAAAGTGTAAATGAACCTAAAGTGCATATACTGGGAAACAATATACAAGCACTGTATATTAGCTCTAGTTTTAATTCACTTTGTTTTCATGTTAAACTATATAATTTAAATGTGCCTTGAACATGATTAACTCTGTGCAGCATGCATTTTTCAAAACCTGTAAGTCAACAGTTCATTCAGTTTGAAAATCAATGCCAACAGCCATTTTGTGGGCTGGATTTCTATGGCCATACACACTATTATATACTATAGCATCTACGAAAATAACACTTCCAAGGATCATATTTCTAAGTCCTTGCATGGGGAGCCTTGCAGTGAAGCCTAAAATTAAACCATGAAATACAGGACTCCTTTATACAAAAATATATTTAAAAGTATAAAAGTAAATATAATGGAACACAACCTCATGTAAAGTTTATGTAAAAATGTTCTCATTGTCATTCCTGTTATCCTCTTATTTTGCAAATTAAAAGTTGTGGAAGACAATTAAAAATTCTTATTAAATCAAAATATTGGCTTCTTTGGAACTGCCAGAGCTTCTTGCTCTTAATAATCCCCAGGCATTTTGTGGCTTTCCACAGATCACCCATCTGTCATCATACATAATTTAGCTTAGTACCAGAACAACTCTTATGTGTCCTAGTTTACATATTTCTGAACAGCAATGCTTGGGGATAATGAATAAAGAAATGATATGAGTATTTACACTAATTCTGACTTTTTTTCTCCATCATTTTAAAAAATTGCAGTTATTCCATCATTTATTGGATTAGGTTTATCTTGCAGCTTCTTTATGAAATAAAGTTTTATGGAGCTTATATTTTCTTTCATTAAGAGTCTCAAGGACTGAAAGGATTGAAACAGCTATATGAAAGTCTAGTTACAATTCTGTAAAATAAGCAACTAAATCTTTAAAACAATATGGCCTACACCTGCTTTGCTTCCATTTTCATTGGAATTTTTAATATAAGTATCCATTTTTAATTTAAGTATCCATTCTATTCAAAAACACTTAACAATGTGGTCAATCATGAATTCTGAATTTCTCAAGAAATATCTAGCATAATGACAAACAAAAAAAAACAGTAGCTGTTGAGTTGTCTAATAATCTCAAAAAACAGTGACACAAGATTAAATAAAATATATTCCCTGCAAAGATCATTTGAAGTCTTTCACATGACTAGGCAAATGGGAAAGTTAAAAAAAAGCCCTCCTACAGTGTAAATGAATTTCCAGAAATGGAAAAAAACACACTAATGCCCTAACCTTGGTAGTAAATCTGACAATATTTCCTGATGTCTTTCTTACAGCTGTGACCAAACCAAATGTCAGTGAAACAAAGAAAATCAATTTTATTTCCTCTAAAACCTTGTATCTAAAGCAACATAGATGCATGCATTCGTTGCTTTACCAAAACGCAGTGCCATTAACTACTAATCATCCCACCAATATTTCCTACTGATTGAGAAACGTGCAACAAATATCAATTCAGACCATCTTGCTCTGAATCATAAACCTTCGCATTTTGTCGGGATATGCGACCAGAAGCAAGGTGTTCCGACTTCAATATGTATACAAGCTTCGTGGAAACAGGTCAAAGGAGATATAATTAAGAAAAAAAAACGTCCTTCACGGGTTAAAAGGTCAAAGGAGGTAAGTTCATTGAGAGAAGTACCACCTTACTGGTTAAATAGTACCTGATTACATCAGGTCAGCTTATATTGTAGGACATAATATAGCTTAACACAAAAAAAATAATAAATTATCTTAATCACCGAGATGCAAATATATTTGAAGCATACGGGATAATATCTACCTTCAAT
>BOPN01002109.1:195000-197500 GCA_017312705.2 Penaeus japonicus
GAAAGGCCGATGGGGTATCGTTTGAAGGGCCGAAAGGCCACCATCGGAAGAGCAGAGGAGGAGCGTCATCTTCATCTTAATAACACCAAAGAGGGAGGACTGAAACGGCACCACTTGAAGGGCCGAAGCTTTACCATTGGCCGAAAGGACTGAAGGGGCACTATTGGAAGGACCGAGGGATACCAGTGGAAGATGCGAGGAGGAAGTGACGGTAGAATGGCGAAAGGAGCACCACAGGAAAGGACCGAGGGATACCGCTGAAAGGTGTGAGAGGGTACCACCGGAAGGGCCGACGGAAAATCATTGGAAGGCTTGAAGGGATTCCATTAGAGGGGCCAAAGGGGCAGCTCAGAATGCGCCGAAGGGGCACCACTGGAGGGGTCGTGGGCATATTATCGGAAGGGCTGCCGGGTGCCATTGCCAGAACTAAGGGAGCACCATTAAACGGGGGTCAGTAAGCTTAAGAAGGATATTTGTTTGAAGGGACAAAAGAGAGCGCGGGACCGAGGTCCTCGCGGTCACAGGGATGGATGCATACGGTAAATCAAGGGCAAAATGACCCAACCTGGGTCAGGTCAGGAAGGGTGTACACTTAGGACTTTACATGTTTTTACAAGATGGTAAGTCTATCGTGTAGAGGTATCTTCGTATAACCTACCGTAAAAAAATACACGTGAATCGTAATATGAAAAAGTCGTACTGCATGTAATATAACCGAAGGGAAGGATCATAATCTGACACATAATCAATGATCGCATTATGGTAAGAGTGGAATTGATGTTCCCATAAGAATCTTGGGTTATATACAGGTCAGGTCAAAGTTCCATTTCACTTCAGCTTTGGATCCCCGGGACTTCAATCGTCTCATCCCAAGTCGAGCTGTGGAGTTTATAGCGAGTAGCTCTGTGACATATTGACATAGATAAAAGCTGAATCTATTGTGCGCTTACGACAGTATGTATACGGGGCACACGGGGACGCAGAGCATACAGTTTGTATACAAAGAGGGCCATAAGGTAATTCAGATGGTATTGTAACATGTTATCATATTACATACTGCCATGTTACTATGCATTGTATAATATATCAACATGTTATAAAAGAGACATATGTATACACACACACACACACACACACACACACACACACACACATATATATATATATATATATATATATATATATATATATATATATATATATATATTTATATATATATATATTATATACATATATATGTATGTATATGTATATATATATATACATATATATATATATATATATATATATATATATATATATGTGTATATACACAGCTGATATACTACGAGATAGAACGTTGAATAAGGGCGAGACACTGAATTATGTAGAGCATTTTGGTATAAACATATGATCAGTTATACATGAAGAGTTTATATCATAAAAATGTATTGATGATACAGTGGCAAATGAACCAATCAAAGTAAACGCACCACAGGAAGCATCTGGAGCGAACCGTTGCGTGAGGACCATTTCGACATTTCCTGGTTAAAACAAACCATAAAAAGATTCGGTTACTTCCGGCACTCATACCATTTTTTGTTATGGTATGCTAGCTGTGCCTTTTTTGCATGCATTGCCCTGCTGCCCATTTCCACAGTGGAAATGAATGCATTAAATAAATATGTACAACTTACCCTACATAAAGGAAGAATAGAGTTAACACAATGGTACTGGACATCTGCAGCAGTAGGTCACGCAAACATGCCCACGGCCTAACCTTGAAATTTACGTGTGGACTAATTTCACGGGATGATGTAAAACGGGTGTTAATAGTGCTGATGTGTTAATTAGTTTCACAAATGCTCTCCTATATTAGAGTATACAAATGCTGTACACTGTTCCCGGAATTTTTTTAAAGACATAGATGTAGTATCTAACATTAAAGTGTCGTAAAGAAAACCCGTGTTGTGGATGTGAGCGGTACCCATGGGAAAGAGAGAGGGGAGGCCCGGGGGGGGGGGGGGGGCACACGCCTTCGGGCCTCAGGTAACGGTCAGGAGGTAGCGGTGTTGCCGCCGGGGCCTCACGCAAGGGTGGTAATGGAAGGGATGTGCTACGTGATGCTGTCGCTACCGGTGCAACAGGACAATGTCCAGGAAATGCAACCGTTTTAAAGAGTATTTGCAAATAGTTTAAGAAGGGTGGTATGTGATATGCATGAATCATCGAATAAAGAGGTATTGAGAAAATGCACGCTGAAGTCAAGTGTCACCGTGATCGTAACTATTTATCTCGTAGGTTTATGAAATAAGCTTCCAGCGAAGTATAATTGTGCCATTGTTCCGTATATAATACGATTCTAAAGATAACAAATGATCTATAATCTATATATAATCATAATTTTCATAAATATATTTCCGAAATGGTTTCTGGAAACTGCAGCTTCTGACCTTTGCATTATATAAAAAACAAAAAACAAACAAACAAACAAACAGTAAATGTATTTTACACTCGTTGT
>BOPN01002109.1:210000-225000 GCA_017312705.2 Penaeus japonicus
GTTTTCTCTTCTTCATACTTTCTCCGCCATTCCCAGTATTTCACTTTCCTTCATTTCCGTCCATAAACTTCCTCTTTCCACACCGCCACTCAGGTTTCCCTTTTACCTTTCCTTATCTGATGTTAAGATGCTCATGTAATCTTCATACTGCCCAGGTAGTAACCGGATGCACATCAGCTGACTCACTGTATCCTCCTCTTCCCCTTCATCCAACCTTCTTCCTAAAGCATTTTAAGTCTCAGCCTCTGGTCATGACCGGGTTGAAAAAAAAAAAATGGAGAAAAAAAGTGCTTTGTAATGCCAAGAAAAACCCAGTGTGGTTTGGGGCACAAGGATGACCATCGGCTGTTCCTCATCCTGCACACATTGCACATCCCATATGGTCGGTCCTAAAGAATGCTCGTCTTATATGACTGCCATGTGTTTTCACATAAAAACCATGGCGTTTCTGATCAATGTATTTCAAATGTTGCAATTTCCGTTCTTTATGGAATGCACTCGTCGTTGACGTTTAACGAAACAGAATAGATAAAATTTTACTTAATGTGTTAGGACAAGAAATTAATCCCAGGATTCGCTCTATTAATATATACCATGAACATGCTGAACAGTGACCTCTAAACCTATTGGTTTCCATGGAAAGGATCAAGGAATCTTTGAGAAATACATGTACTGAACGAAATCTGGATATTGCAATAGTGAATAATTATTCACATTAGACCGTATTGCTATATATGTAAGAAATATGATCCTTTTATTGAAGTGAAAATATATTGGATTATGTTTCACTGAGACCTCATTACATTTACTGATACAATATCATAAACAGTCATGAGGTCCTCTGTGTCAAGTTTTACAATCTGTACTCTCTCTGCTTAATTCAGATTTACCAAGCGAAATTTTAGTCATGCAGAGGAGTATGGAACACTGATGATGCAGCTTTTTTGAGGCTGTGATGTAAATTTCTGTTTGTTGTAAACATTTACAGGAAGATAACATGAAGTTAAATTTAAGACCAATATTTTGGAGTATGGTCTTACTATTGGTGGTGTGAAGAACAAGTTTCTAAATTTAAAAGTGACTAGTATTATCTATAATTTGCTATCACAACACTGATCCCAAAATTTTTCTCTTTTCAACAAAACTGATGTCTGCAATGATACAAGTGACATTCTGTTTTATAATACTGTCTATTGTGTGACAAAATCCGTTGTAAACACAATTTCATGTAAAAGATACTTTTTGTGATTTTTTTGCACTCTTGAGTTAGGGATAATCAAACTATCTGGTAAAGAAAATTATTAAATTCTTTATTCTAACAGTCTAAGTGTTTGTCTTATCAATGGTATTAATTATCTATAAAATAAAAATAACATTTTTTAGAAAATATATCAGGCTCTTTCAAGACAGTAAAGATAAACTTGTATTTGGGAGAAAGAAATTTATTTGTCGTATAGTGTACATAATATTACAAAATTGTTTTTTTTTTATTATCTTTCAAGGTGAAGCAGCAAAGAAGGCATTGAAATGAGATCAAGAAACCAACTTACATAACAGCAGCTTAAACCAGATCCCGAAATTCCCTTCTTAGCTCTTGACATCTTCTAGAACAGCATGGGATAATGAACTGTAACATCACAAAACTTCTCTTCAAAAAGTATTGGTGTTCATCAACACAAATCCCAACTACACCAGCACAGTTATTCACAACACCATGTACTTTTTTTTAATCATGAACACATAACAAAAGTTACCACTCCATAGATAAAGTGTGACATTAATTAAATATATAACAGTATTGAGCAACAGTGTCAACAAATTAGACAATGTAACTGTTTATGAATGGTTTCATATCAAAATCTGTCAAATTTCATTTACTGTAAGAACAGACTATATTATTGATAAAAATAATAATTTGCTTCAGTCCTAAAATTGTATTTACACATCTTACACAGTGATCTTACTCGTCTTCCATAAAATGATCACTGAAGTGTACAAGGTACCAATAACACTACATGAACTAACTCTTTAAATGACTACCTTATGCAAATAAGATTAAATACACCAATACATACAATATGGCAATAAATATGTAAATATCAAATGGTAACAATAAGGCACAAGTCACTTTCAAAAGATATAAATGGATTGTAATCAATGCTGTCTATGAACCAAAAAATATACATACCAGCACTTTTTTTCTGAGGGGAGGGAGGTGTGGCAGTATACAATTCAAAAGTTTTCTGTAATGATAGCTTATCTCATAATGGTACTTGCTTGCTAATATGCACCTTACTGGCACCAAATTTCCAGTGAATTGTAATATGATATCCCTGTAAAGTGTAACCCTCAGTAAAAAGAAACGAGGCCAAGACTTTCTTCACTAACCAAAAGCAGTACATCAAAAATTATTCAACAGTATCCCAAAACCCATCAATAAATTTGTAACCCTACAACTTCCTTGTTTACAATTCCTTGCTAAATCTTTACATAGTCTTACTACTAGCATCAACTTTATCATCTAAAGCCATGAGAAGGTTTGTATGGACTCTGAAAACGGTTTCAGACACTTTGTCGAAAGCTCCAACAACATACTGGTATAGATTTTCTGGGGCTAGGGGACCTCTGCAATGGAAAAGAAAAATATTATAATGTGTGTAAATTACTTATCAAATCCAAATATTGAACACACCATCAGCTAGGTGCATCTTGAAATAATAACATTGTATATTTCTCATAGGTCAGATTAACAACTGATAAAGAAAAGGATGAGGAGAAGGAAGAACAAGTGGATGAGAGAGAAGAAAAGGAAGAGGAGAGGGATCAAAAGAAAAAGAAAAAAAAGAAGGAAGAGACAAAGGAAGAAGAGAAAAAGAAAGAAGAGAAAAAGGAAGAAGAGGAGGAAGAGGAAGAGGAAGAGGAAGAAAAGAGAAAGATGAAGAAGATGAAGAAGATGACAGGGGAAAAGGAAGTGGCAGAAGAGGATGAAGAATAAAAGAGAACATACATAAAACAAAAAAAATACTCACACAAATACTCGTGACATCATAAATTCCTGAACATTTAACAAGTAGGGTTTTGCAGTATTTCCGGCTGAAGATGCAAAAGTGCAGACTGCTTCCACCACAGCATTACCATAATAGATCAAAGACTCACTCAGTCCAGGTATGGTAGCATCCAACTAAAACAGAAATGGAAGGGTAAAAAAGTCAATAAACAATAAGTACAACAAAACAGAGAAAAAGAAAGAAAGATTTTTCCATGTTGCTACTTTTTTCCTCATTCAGGACAGGGAGAAATCCATTATCTATACTCTTACATCAAACCAGTTATCAGAAGTTGTTCATTTTCACTGATTACATTTTACACTGGCCAGGTTTATTACAAGACAGGCTCACCTTTGTTTTAAAGACAGGGATGTACTCTGAACTAGCCTCAACTCCACTCATTATGTAGCCCCACACTCCCTCTGCTTTGGCTAGAACCAGCAGTAAGTATGGACCAGCCAGTTCACATCCACGACTATAGTATAGTGGAATGTTTAGTATACACCATCTGCAAAATGAGAGAATAATCAAAGATTAAATGCATTATCTTATTTGGAAGGTGTGGATACTGATTTTCAAGGGCATTCACATATTTACTATCTGATAGAGTAAAAATCATATTTCTTAAACTTTCAAAATCTAACCTGTAAAGGCCAACTACAACTTCTATGAGTCTTGTTTGTCATGCCTTATCCAATTTAAGAAATATTATCCAGTGCAAGAAATATCTCTATTTATTTGCAATTTTAAAGAAAAAATCTATTAGTATTATTACTTAATAATACGTGTTTGGGCTGATAAATGTCAATCTGTAATTAATGTTGTAAATAAAACAACAATGGGGAAAAACAAGAAAACATGAATATACTGGAGGCCTTCTAGCTTTAATCTTCTTCAAGGTGACAAGGGTAATGCGGAGGAAAGGCATATATGTGTTTTCCTTTTTTCCCTTTGTTTTACTTACAATTTGCTCAGCACGAATCCTGACAAATTCAACAACAGGGTTCTAAAATACTCACTTGTACGACTGAATAAATGACTTCTTCAGCGTTCTTCCCACAACCTCAATATATGGCACGAGTCCAAGCCTCTCAAATACTTGGCCAAGTTTTGATCCTGATAAAAGAAGGCAACAAAAAGTAAGCAAAAGCAAATGCATTTTCTTTTTCACAACCATCTTATGACTGATTTATAAAATTCTTAAATAAATATGGACAATTTACTTTTCATGTCACAACTACTGTGTAGTTCAAACAGACATTACAAATATTTCCTGAAGCAATGGTATGCTGTATTCATTTTCACATGCAGATAATACTCAATGAACATGTGTGTTAGTGACTGTACAATAAGTGCACATGCAAGTGTGTTTTTCTGTATAATTTTATGTCTGGCACATGCATAAATATACCTACATCTGCATGTAATGCCTGCCTAAAAACAATATGTGCAAATGTGTCAAAATGTCTTGCATAATTAAAGGTAACTTACCATAAAAAGATCCTGCACTTCTTATATCCCATACAATGACTGTTACAAGAAGTATAACCAAAAGCTTTGTCAAATATGGTCGGGATGATTTCTTCTTTGCAACCTTCATTTCCTCCAGCAAAAACTGAAATTTCAATACAAGATAATGTTTTTATTCCATAATTTCAACAATGTAGATTTTGATCTGTAGATTCTAATGTATTTCTGGATTTAAGAGTTAAGGGATCTAGCATGAGAGTTCATCTATATATTTTACTGCTATTACTATCTTTTAAAAACAAACAAATATCTGAAAATCTTAATAGAAACCAACCATAATGAGTATAGCAATTATGTATCTGCTATGTAACTAAATGTATATAATCTGCATGCCTATGGAAAAGTTATTCTCAGCTTTGCAATCAAGGCAGTCTACACAAGTCTACACAGCAAAAGGAGGACTATATGCCATTCTATCTTTACATGTATGTACACATACACGTATACACACACACACACAAAGTACCTATAAATATATCTACTTTAATGCATGAAAAGGGTAAAAGTATCCTTATACTCCTATTATACTTCCAGTCTTCAAAAGTAAATAATTCCTAGATGTTTACTTATTGGTATATACACAATTTATCTCCAAATTCACAGACTGATCAACATAAATACCATTTTCAGACCTTATAGCTACATCAGAAACATACTTATAACTCTTCCCAGCAACTAATGTCTATCAACTCTGTTACAAAAGACAAATAACTAAACATGCTTTAGCTGAAAGAAACTCACAGATGATATTCTGAAGGGCATACCCTTTATGATGATTTCAATTAATATGGCAAAAATAGACTTTCTTGCCAAGACATTATTTTCTGCATTCTTCAATTTCTCATGAACAATCAAATCTTCTGAGTGATGATAATTTTCCTGATCACATTTTCTTTGTTTTGTGACATCTGCTGATGATTCTGCCTTGCATGTGTCTGAGCTTGATAAAATTGTGTCTTTAAACTGTGACTCTAAATTGTTGATTTTTATGCTCAGAATATGCTGTTCATATTCAAGATCTCTAAATCTGTCTTGCAAATTTTGAGATCTACTACTAATCACTTCTACTTGTTCACAAACATGGCTTAGGTGATTCACCAGACGCTGAACTGTGAACACAACAGCTTTCTGGACTTGATGTCTGACTGGTGATAGCTCTTCTGCTATTTCTGAGCTCAAATCTGTTGGACACATCGAGTCTGGTGTCAGTGATGTAGGTGTTTGCTTTATGTTGTATGCTTCACCATTCTTTGAAAGAAAAGTAGATTTTATGCACATTCTTTTGTGAAGCACATTTCTTTTTTCAATGCTCAAATGTTTCTTTCCTTCCCTGGTGGAAAACTTGCTGCTACTGCTGCTACTACCTTTTCCAGAGGTAGAGCTGCGGACAAATTTAGACACATTTGCAGAGCATCTGATCCGAGGTTCCAAGAGATCCTCTTGACTGCTAAAGACACTGCCATCTGTTTCTGGTACTCCGCTGCTAGCTATGCCATCACTGACATCATATTCATCATTTAATAAATCCTCAGAACTACTACACCCACTTCTTAATTTCCACGTGTTTGAACCAAGTCCACAAAATTTTCTCTTTTGAAGAAAGTCAGTACAATTATCCAGCAGATCCTCCCTGCTGCTGAATGAACTTCTGTCTTCAGTTGAAGCATTTCTACTTTGTCTTCTCCTCTGCTCCCAAGAGGAATTTCTCTTCCGGCTTCTTCCATAACGGTGGAATGAATTAGAAGCACGGACATACGAATATCTCAAAGGCACTTCTTCAGAGTTGTATGCATTAGCATCAACTGTGGGACTGGGCGATCTTGATAAAGGTAAAGAAGCATGGCGCATTCTCCCTTTCTGATCCAGTGCTGTATACCCACATACCTTTGTATACATGATGAAGAGGAATTATAAAGACTTGTTCATAAGTGAATCCTATATGCCACATTAACTAAATGTGCACTAGCATTGCCTCTTGTCTTCATGTTATCACAATACCATCAATACTATCCACTTACTTCTTCTATGGAAGCGTAAGGCAGTAGTGAAGCCATACATATAGGGAAGCCACATCATCTTTTCCTTTACTTCCTTAATGTATCTTACAAAGACAATATATACTTACTTGGCTACTTACTTCCTATTTCCAAATACATACACAAAAGAGGGGGTAATTTTTTCTTTAACATTCCTAATGTAAAATCAGCAAATGCTTCCCTTTTATTTACTGCTCTAACATAAAGATTAACCCATCTCATTTTTTAAAAGAAATACCTTACCTTTGTAGCTTTGTTAGCTTCTCTAGTTCCAGCTACTGCAGATCCTTTCTGTAACATTTTTTCATTTGCAGCTGCAAATCCCTCTATCGTCTCTAATACATCTTCTCTCTTGATGCGCGAGCTCTGGCTTAAAATTTTCCTTTCTTTACCTGTAATTTGATTATCATAATTGTCAATTTGGACTTTTGCTAAGTTCTGAATCCTTATAAGATCAAACAAGTTACAAATCATTAAATTTATACTTTGCATATCCCCCCCCCCCTCACATACATATTTGCTATTCTGTACCTAAATGGATGAGTAGCAGAGCAGACTGAGGCAGGTGCTTGAGGTACATCTGTGACCAAGTTTTCCAACAATGTGGGTCCTGTGTCAGGCACTGAACTAGGCATGTCAGCAACTGAAAAAATAAATAAAATAAAATCACCATCAATTTCCACTGGATAAATATGAAATGAAGTATGATTGGAACATGACATTAAAAGCCATAGTGAATGTCATAAAAGATAATAAACAATGATTTACTGTATATCTATTACAAGAACTGAACAATATTCTCTGAAAAAAAAGTTTACCTCCACTCTTAAAAGATGTGGTGCATTTGGATCAAGACGTCGCAAAAAGGAAGGGAAGAAACTGCGCAAAGTTACTTCTGGACGCGAACTAAAGGCAGTGGTCTGAAAATGATGGATTTCTCAAATTAGTATTAGGTCTGCTATATTCATCATGTAATTATCAAGCACAATCAGTTATATTCAAGGAATACTTGCACTTCACATGCAAGTTTACACCAACTTAACCCATGTATCTAAATTATTCCCTAGGAGTATTAAGTACCTATATATGTGGATACTCTTCTTAAATATTTGAAGAACATACATAATCAAAAACATATGTGTCATCTACTTTTCACTTCCCATTCAATTTTCATGTTTTACAAATGCAAAGTAAAGAAATGAAGCAAATAAAACCTGAAAACATTTTTACCTTCACTTTTGGATAGAGAGCAAAAAGTTGTCTTTGGATTGGTTTTGAAAGTGACCCTGAGTTGCACCATGTGAAGTCGAGGATGGAGAAGAATTCTCGCACCCCCAAGACATTTGTACTGTCTTCACCACCGCCTCCTCCACCAAACACATTACTCCCATAGTCGACCACAAATGAGGAGTAGTTCTTCAAACCAATAACTGGCACCATCAGTTCAAGCCATACTGTAAAAGCAGTAAGAAAAAAATTATATCTATTCAAATGCTTTATTAGTATATTGAATTTTCAATACATATTCACATATGCTAATAATTTTTGCTTTCTTTGTTAACAGGAAGCAACTGCATAAAAAGTGCAATTCTAAATTACCTTTTAAACCAATATTGAAATTATTAATCCCGGCCTGTCCAATAGCCCACAGTAAGGAGAGGCAAGTAGGTGTCTGGGACTGGAAAGTCTGACGCAACTCACAATATGATGGCAAGTTCATCACACATACATGTGGACGGTGCATTGACATGAGCTGTTGGAAACATTGAAAAACATTATCCTATTTAGATTTCCAGACATGTACAATAAACAATATATATAAAAGATTATGACTTTAATGGACCAGACACTCCATCAGAGGGGTATCTTTTGAAATCGTCTATCCATAAATATTTTCAGCAGGTTCATACAATCATAATTAAGAAACATTTTTTTCCTTTTTGTAATATAGTGCATCACTTAGACAATCAACAGACCTAGTTAGCAATTCATACATATATTTTTGTTTAATCATGTAATCAAAAGTCACAATACCTGAATGAAAACTTTGTATCCAACCACACTCAGTCCCTTCACTTGCTCTTGTACCATGGATGTTACACAATGTCTGTGGAATGCTGCAAGCACCTTGTCATTGCAACTAGAGAGGGTGTCTAGTAACATCTGTTGAACAAAGAGCACATTATCATCAATACAAAACATTGTCTATTCACTTATTTTCCATGTACATAATTCAAAGTTCTTACTCTTGAATCAATTTTGGTATATCAGATATACAATGAATAAATTTCACATAGGAATGATAGTTTTTAACATTCATTTAGAGAAAGACAAAAAGATAACAAAGAGTAAAAGACTGATTGTGAGAAGTATTAAGACTAAGAAAGAGACAATAAGTATCAGTAACAGTAAGTGAAATTGAAAATGTTTACACATGACAATATAATATATCTTATATAGGAATGTGCAAGCAAGAACATGGGTGTGCTGAAGCCTTACCTTTTTAACTTGAGAAGGCATTAGCGTTGTGGGATATGAATCTGGCTTCCCCTTGAATATTGGATCTGGCATATTTACTGGGTTTATACGAACATTCAAGTAGGAAGCCAAATCCTTCAGCCAAATCAGGGGAGTATCCAGAAATCTTGCAGTCACAACATCAAGAAGATTCTGCATCTCTGCTACATTCAGCTAAATAAAATTTAAAAATTCATATAAATAAAAATGATCCTTCTAAATATATATGAAAACATATAGATATATAGATATACTCTTGAAATTAAAGAATTCAAAATTAAACACCCAATCATAAGCATCCTGGTCAATTAACCCATTCATGCTAGATGACATGATATCATGTCATCAGAATATTTCGCTCCTGCCAGATGATGTCCAATCACATTTCATATTGTTACATATGTATATAATCATTGGAGTTCCATTTTCATAGACCCTTTTTTTCACTAGGGAAAATAATGTAAAAAAAAATACAATTTTTTTTTTTTATTTACCCGAGCTCTGAGAGGTGCAGCATAGCTTCGCACCAGGAGAGATCTTGTGCTTTGTGGCTGCGTGGGCTTGTTAGCTTGCCAGTGGGAGTGACATTTGGCAAATATAAGCCATATAAGCCCCAATACAAACGGATTAATCCCAACAGCTCTGGGAAATAATTTGAGTATACTACCCATCATATTTTATTAATATAAAAATTACCCATTTGAGATAAAAAATAAAATACACAAGGATGATGTTTTTCTCACCTTCTCTTTGATTCTGGATAAGAAGATTAATATTTTTCAATGAAAACATAAAAAAGTGTGGTTTAGACTGACTTTGGAAGGCAGTTTTGGCTCCACCTGGACATAACATTGGGTATTTCGAAATGCATAGGCCTAATGCCTCAGGCTATTCGACCGCTGAAGCTGCAGTAACCCGCTATACGCAAAATCACCTAACGTGCCGGCCATACAAAAAGCCATGACATGATATCACATCTTCTGCAGCTAGCAATCCCACCACATGACGTGATATCATGTCATCTCTTTTTAACTGGTTAAGATGTGGCCTATCCTGGAAGAATTAATCATTGCCTATAAGGAGGACCTATCCAATTTCATAAACATTTATTTTCAATGGTTTAGTGTGTAGGTGAGAAGCAAGAAATGCAATATCTAAACTGTGACAATAATATATATTACATCTACATAATCAGCATTTTTCACATGTTGGAAAAGAAGTAATCATGGATACAATGGTGCTTCTAAATAGTCAGATCACATGTATATCTATTTTGTTGCTCTGCCTTCTCTTATTTAAGAGAGGGCTTAAATGAACTTTTGATATAATCACTAATACAGTATATATTACAAACACTGTAATTCTTCTTTAACCTTGATAGAAGCACTTATGGTAGATAACCCTAGTGGCTTTCAAAGCAAGTCTTTTCTCCTAGTTATACTAGCTATATTCTATCTAAATTCACTTGAAACTTCTGTGATGAAAGAGCTTCAATCTTAAGGACAACCTAATAGTGGTAATTGCTGCAGCATATTGGCTACATGCTTTTGAAAGAGAGAAACAAGCCTCAACCATAAAAAGGATATTCTGGCAAGATAGAGCTTGGACTGGTTCCTCACTTGACAGTAAATCAGTGATTTACAAGCTCTATCTTGCTAGAATATATATGGTGAATATTTGCTCGCCATTGCCAGAGTGCCAACATGTGAGGCCACATTGACTGCAATGGGACCAGTGGTGAACATGCAAGGATATTCTAAATATTTGTCATAGCTTTTACTATCAGAACTCAGGATAATGGACAGCAAGTGCTTCTTACTCTTGATATGTCAAGAAAATTATTTCTTTGACTTAATTTTTCTATAAATAGTGCTGATGACAGAATTTCTATTTGAAGTTCTTTTGGTGAATAAATATTCACTATTTTTGAGGGTAAAACAATACTTAAAGATCTATATTCTTTTGTTAACAAAAAGCAAGGATATTCTTTTACCTTTACCTCATAGCGACATAGGCACAGAGGTGCCTGTGATCATTGTGCACATGGTACACCATGTGGGTGAGTAGAGTAGACTGTAATTAAACCACATCTTTTATATCTTCCTTTACAGTTGACAGAAATATGGTGCAACCAAGGTACATTTGGTATATACCTATGTAAGTTAATCATATGGCACCCTGCAATTTCCCAGGTCATGCCCACCCCTACTATTGAGTCCTTGACTATGGGGTATAGGGAGGGACTCACAGATCATATCCACTGTATAGATGTAGTAGAGGGTAAGAGGAATCCATTGGTACTACTTTCATGGTATTTAGTAATGTGGCACTATCCTGAATATTTACCAAATATTTAAACAAATACCTACACATGTGCAAATGCAACCAAATGCACCCCTCTCCTGCCAACAACCAACCTCAAGTGCATAATGCAGCATTAAAATTGATATTGAGAGTGAAATTATACACCCCTAAGATCTCACTGAAACCAAAATCAACACTTCCTCACCTTTCGTATAGCTTCCTCCAGCGTACCAGGCTGACGGACACTGTTACTCTTCTTCTCTGGTTTCTTCTTCTTTTGTTCATTTTTTTGTTCGTTTTTTACCTTTGGAGAGGCAGGTTTACGATTTTCTTTCCCTTCTTTCGCTGGCTCAATTCGTCCTGAAATAAAGAATCATTTTTATCTATTTATCTAGAAGGAATGACAAATATAAAAGCTACGGAAAACTGATACTTCATACCAGCTGTATAATGATAATCAACCAAATTTCTTCCATGATGTACCGTCTATATTCATATTGCTTTAAATATATGAATGTGACTGGCAGTCTGCAGATGCCATTATCCATCTTAGCTTACTTTTTATAAATTTAATTATTTTCACATGCAAATTTCATAATCTTAATTCTAATCATAAGAATATAAACACATTAACTTCCAAAATTATCAAATATTATGATCCTATTCTTAACCCTTCAAAAGAATCTATTTTACAGAAAAATAAGAATTATGCACTGATATCTTCTTATGTAATCTGATTCCACACGTGTAAACAAACCAATCTTGTGTCAAGGTTTGCAGTCATGCGAGTGCAGGATCTAATATCAGATCCTTAACCACTCTATACCCAAAATTATAGACAGAGGTTAGCAGACTGATGCTTGATCCTTACTTTAAAACATCCTACAATTTAATGCATGATTTGTGGACCTGGTCAGGTATCCCACTCTTTCTCAAAAAACGGTCTTCTGTCTTTGCATGTGAGGTCTTATTAGAATACAGTGCATGTGCAAGATCATATTGAAGGTAATATATTACTTCCCAATCTTTTTCCTTATCATTCTTTACCCCTGAAATCCTATTCACATTTCATCCTATTCACAACGATCACGGAAGGCCCATCAAAAACTGGTGGGAATATTTCCCACATTTTTTTTCTTTCTTTTCTTTTCTTTGTGAATGCAACAAATGGAGTATCTACTAATATTTTGTGTACTGTTGGCAAGTTTCCTCCAGCCACACCCCCTATATCATTTCAATATCACCATGCCCCTTGGAGCATAGCATGGCATATTTCAAGCTGGCAACCTCCTCTATCCATCATTTCATCTCACTCATACCTTACAAAACACATATCATGGTGTATGATTTTACATTTATTATTTATACATCTAAAACAGTATTTAATGACAAAAAATTTTCTTCATTGCTTCATATTAATCAAAATTTCTTCATTCACAGCCACTACATCAGCCTCTTGCCCCCATGAGTTTTTCTTCTCTCTCAGCCTCAGTTTTACGTTACCTCTCTGTATATTATTGTCTTTTGAACCATTCATACATCTGCATTAATATCTGATTGTTTACTATTTTGATTCTATGGAGAACATTGTTCTATTTTTTGCATTATTTGTGCTATATTTGTATCTATTAAACACAAGTATGTTTAATGCATGGTAGCTAATTTCCATTTTCCTTCAGATTTGAGAGGTAACTCACATAATCTTTTAAGAGTGAGGAGTAACCAACAGATTTTTAAATTCTGATGCTCTATTGTATTTGATATCTGGCAATGAAATATACATTTTCTGGTGTTCAATTTCAAGCTCTTGAAGTCATACCATAAATGCAGCTGGAGACAGATATACTGAGAGTCTTGTGGTTTATAGAGCTTGCACTTCAGAGCCTACCATAGAAAAAAAAGTATAGAAAATAATAATAAAAATCACAACTAGCAAACTTAGCTTGCTTACACAAAACTGTCCTTTTATGTTGAAGAGTAAATTCTCTTACTACATAACCAGGTTTAGTTCATAATTCTGAAAATATTTTTCCATTACACTTATTACCTTCCTCTTCCGAGGTAATAAAAAAAGACTTCTTAAACATTTATGAATACGTGTGTTATAAAAGATCGATTAGTTTCTGGAGAGTTATAATAATTAGAAACAGTAATATAACATATTATAACAGATTCACATTACATTTCCTGGAATTATCAATCAAAGTCTTTCCAAACCACATGGGAGTCGCTTGTGGAGAATTGAAGACAAAAAAGTAATACATTTAATGAGAGAAACAAAATAAATATATGCTATTTCCTGATCCTTCAAATGTTTTCTTGAGGACTTGCAAGAAATTATGTATTAAGAATTGTCTATACATTTTTTAAAACAAACTCTGATTAAGTCTCCACAGTTACATAAATAAAATAAAATGAACTAAGTCTACTATCAAACATATGAATTAATAGGACTGAAATTTCACTGCCAAGCCAAACAAACATATTTAGCCTTAATTACAACCAAATATCAGGGAATTCCTACCTGTATCTGTGAGCCGCAAGGCCTTCTCCATAAACTGCCTCTTCTCTTCCTTGTTGAGTTTGCCATTTGCAACCGTTTTACTCTTCTTCGAGCCTCTTACCACTAATTCCCACTCTCCGGCACCTGCCATGTTGGAGGTCCTGTCTGATGGAAGTGACGGGTGGGATACGGACCCAACGGATTTCTGACTGTTGTTTTGGCTTTTTTGAAAAGCTCGTTTTTTTATGGAAATTTGTATTTATGATATATTGTCGATATCTTATACAAATTTGTGGTAGTATTTCAAACGTTTATGGAGCCTACTATGATAGATATTATATGAATTGGCTTAAAGTATTTTCTATATTTTATGCATAATGCTTAGGGAAATTTGTACTAATGTTGATACAGTTGTGATAGCGAATCAAAAGGAACACTAAGATATGGATGAATTACCGTAAAAATCATGCAAATCGTAAATGAAAGGTGGAAAATTATAAATACAGATAGATGTTTAAAATAATATTGAATATCTAAATAGGCAATTTAAAAGATGGTCAGTCATATCCTCTTCCTAAATATCATCAATATTTAATTGGTGTCTTGCTTTTATGGCATAGCTTATGACAACTCATAAATGTAATGATGTTGCGGGGTAATACGTGTCCCTTCGTGTTCTCTCTCAGATAAATCCACGTAAATCCAAGAACGCACCTAAGCGAAGCACGAACGCATCCAAATCAAGTCGATTCATATGCGAACGCCCGACCAAAATAATCTCAACATAACATCGTATTAGGTCGTTGATCACATAGTTTTCTATGTCGTGAAGCTATTTCTTTCTTTTGGGAGTCTTTTAAGTAAGTTTTCATTGTTATCTCAGTAAGACGGGCATGAATAATTGTTGTTTGTCATTTATTAGGAACTGGAATGTAGGTTTCAAATTGGTAAACCAGGTAATTAGTGTTTCTAATCACAATCAATATTGTGTCGGAACTTACTATATAACTACAGCAAATTAACTACCAGGAGAATGAAAACTGCAAACATAGTACGAGTCTTG
>BOPN01002109.1:230000-233515 GCA_017312705.2 Penaeus japonicus
AGTAGCAGCAGCAGCAGTAGCAGCAGCAGTAGTAGTAGTGATTCAAGCAGTGAGTCTGAGAGTGAAGAACAGAAGGAAGAAAAGCGCAAGAAGAAGCTGCGTGAGGCTTTGATTCGAGCCAAAATGGAAGAGGACGCTGCTGCCAATATGATGAAATTGGATGAACGCGAGAGGAAGTATAACTCTATGTATAATGCTAAGGCACCAACAGAAGAAGAGATTGAAGCCTTCCAGTTAAGAAGGCAAAGAGAAGATGATCCAATGGCAGCATTTTTAGGCAAATAAACTGAATCACTATATTGTCAACACCTGAGTTCTCATTTTCATGTTCATGTAATGAGAGTTATTGTGAATTATTGTATGTAACATAACCACCAAAATGTAACAAAATATTTGTTAACAGTTTCTTAAGGTGTTATTTCTTATGTATATGCAGATCTTGCATGTGTTTGATTTGTGATGGGAGCACATGTACTTCCTGTATACTGTAGCATAGATTTTTTTTCCCTGGATTTTCAAGATATGCAGTGTATAAGAATAAGAGATGGAACACTTTTTATGCCAATAATGTTTAGTGTCCTAAATTAACATGAGTAATTATTTCTCATTATATCTGGAATAATATTGGTAAATGTATGGTTCATATTTTTTTCTAATACAATAAGTAGATGATATTGCATTTTTATTAATCTCCCAAAATTATATTTTAGTAAAAGGTTTCAAAAATTTTTACCCAAAAGTTACTCAATTGTCTCAATGATGGACTAAAATATTTTGAAAATAAATTGCTGGAAACACTTTTTAAAGTTATGGAAAATTTGTTTTACTATATATACATATGTGTAAATCAAGTGGAACTGTCTATTTACAATAGACTTATTTGTAATTTATCGGAAGAAAATGTCAATGGTATATGACAGAAAAGCTTTCATGAGAAAAGCAAGAAAAATAAATACATAAGTGTGTGTAGGTCAAAGTGGATATTAATATATTAAGAGATGTGTGTGCGTGTACGCTCGCTTGCATGCACTTGCCCCTTGCTGATAAAGCCACTTTCCTACACACCTTATATAGAAAAGAATACCAAAAAACAAAAACTGGTTCAAATTTAATATAACTTACTCCAGAAATACAAAAAATATCTAACAAAAAGAAGTTAGACTAAGTTTTATTTAATAAGTTTAGTATATTTGCTAATTCATTTGAAAATTGATAGTGACAGCACCTTATGAATTTTGGATAATTAGTAAGAGAAACAAAGTTTATGACAATGATTCATTCTGCCACTGTATGTGTAGCCTGTAAGTGTAAAACATTAAAGTTACAGAGCTCTAGAGAACAATACTATGTAAGAAAGCATGGTTATAACATTTTGTCTATCATATTATTGCCTATGATTCCATTTTTTCTGTAATACTCAAACTCTGAATTGGCATAACATTCCCACTATCTTGTTTTATATATATATTTTAATATATAAGGAATTTTCTAAAAAAGAAAAAGAAAAATTCTTGTAAAGATTCACATACAAGGTAAACTTAAATATTGCAAGCACTAAAGTGTAGCCAAACTGCCATCACCAATGTGTTGACACCACAACAGAATAACATGTGACACTCAATTCAGTAATAAAAAGGCCCTTGAACTCTAGACACAAACACAGCAGTCACGTTTCAGACATTATCATGATGACATGTAGTCATTACAGAAAGGCTAGATCATTTAAGTATATATATATATATATATATATATACATAATCTTTTGTAGATTTCTAGATTACTATGTAACCTGTTGAGAAAGAACTACTTATTGTGACAATGTAGTATTTTACAGGTTTACCACTAATTGAATAAAACTGAGTGCATGCAGCACAGTGGTATTGGTCATACCATCCTCGTGCTTTGCCTTATAATGTGTTTTTCCGGGGATCTTTAAGAGTGAAAGAAACAACGGACCCAACGAAGATGGGAAAATCTTTGAATATCCAAGTTGGAGGAGATCCTTTGAAGCACAAGTAGAGAACAAATACCCTTCACCTACAGAAATGTTGTACTATTTGGGAAGATACACATTAGGGAAGGCAAATGCATACCTGAAGACAGAAGAAGCTTAGATCAAAGCTAAAAATGCTTTGGCACAAAGGCACTTTGCCGCCCGGCCACTGGGCTTTTGAATGAGCGGTACAGTACTGTACCACCCGTCCAGAGTGGGTTAATATGATAGGCTTGACAAGTGGCCAGATGTCAAGGATGGAGACAGTGATGGTTTTCAAAAATTTTCTGATTTCTTGGGTCTTTATGAGACTGAAGTGTCAAAGATAAGCCAATTGAAGACACTGGATGATGCTGAAGAGCATAAAAAAGTTGAAGATATTTCTAAGATATATTCAGAACAAATGGGTGCTATATGTTCATTTGTGATTAGATTGAGAAAACTCAGGTGATTATGATGTAAATGGTATGTCTCATGTTAGCTTTCCACCCTTTTTTTAAGTTATGTCATTTCATTGAAAAGGAAGCTATTAAATCTAGGAGTAAATGAGTTAAAAAATGCTTCTAAACCAGCAAAACACACAATTCCAGCTCAAGAAGGTACCAGTGCCTCTCACACCAATGAGAGCCCAACTAAGTTGCACAATAAAGAGAAAAAATGGTTCCTCACATATGAATGATGTTAGTTCTAAATGTGTGTTTTGTAATGGTCATCACAAACTGGATATGAGTGTAGGATTTGGCACTTTTGGAGAGGTCAGAAGAACAACAGACTGCTAGATGTATTTAAAAGAGGGACACAGAAGCCGCAGTTGTAAGCAAAATAAATACTATTCCATCCAATACAGCCATCCAACCCTGTTACATGATGATTCAAGAGAGTCAAAAGGAAATACAACCTTTCCTTCATGTACAGATTCAAAAATATCCTTTTATGTTGGTAATGTACATGTCTCAGAGAACATTCATTCACTGATGATACCAGTTCTTCTCTATCACAAGGATGAGCCAGAAAAAATTATTATTGCTTATGCTCTTTTAGATAAACAAATCTGATGTTTGCTTTTTATCCTATTCAGTATTAGACAAAATGCACAAGTTGAAACAGTGAAACTACGTTTGTCTACTGTGTTAGCAGAAAGTACTATATCATGTAAGAAAATTCAAGGATTAGTTGTGAAAGACCTTGGTGACAAAACAGAGATATATTTGCCTAGAACTTGTACAAAAAATGCAGTTCCTGCCAGACGCAGTCAAATTCCCAAAATATACACTGAAAAAATTGGCTTCACTTACAAGTTGCAGAAAAAGGACAACATACACAGCAATCAGTCTTGTTGTCAAAATCTTGAAACAGCAAGGAAGTGCCACTTTGTATTCAGGACTCAAGTAAGGGAAGTTTGTCCTGTACAAGTGAACAAAATGTATGGATTGGATTTCAGTGAACATAATATATAAAATATATATAAAATATATATAATATATATATTATATATATATGTATGTATATATATAAAATATAT
>BOPN01002110.1:12500-15000 GCA_017312705.2 Penaeus japonicus
TGTGTGTGTGTGTGTGTGTGTGTGTGTGTGTGTGTGTGTGTGTGTGTGTGTGTGTGTGTGTGTGTGTGTGTGTGTGTGTGTGTGTGTGTGAACTTGCTCAAGTAAGTTCGTAAAGCTAAATGTAGCTCAAAGAGCACAAAACGTATGCATCATTAATGTATCAAAATATTATAAATTTAATATCAAAGAGCAGGCCGTTGCCGTGATTCTCTGTAATCATACTGATATCTTAGAAAGAGTAAATTTAGCTTTATGTGGGACAAACATCAATTCAAAAATTTGTTTCTAAATTTGTTTTAACTCTTTTGATGTTCCCGAAGTCACAGGAAAAATTCTTTATTAAAGCTTACTTCCCTCATATGCATATTAAATATTAATGATAATGATGGTTTGATAACATCTGATCATTCAGTTCAGTGCACGACCGAATAAGCAGATGCCACTAATATAAACTGGTAGTTTGTTGCCATTTTTTTTTACGCTGAATAGAATGTTACCATTAATACAGGCTGGATTATTCGTTCACTCTGGATAAAGCATTGCCATTAGTACAGGCTGGATACAGTGTTGTCATTAGTTTCCGCAGGATGAAATGTAACCTTTGATACAAGCACACATGCAACTTTAGCATTGTTACCAGCTGGAAACAATGCCAACGTTAGTACAAGCTCGATATGATGTTACTATGGCTACAAATGGGGACAAAAGTTGCCGTCAGAACAAATACGTTAAGATGTTAACAAAAGCACAAGCAATACCACACATAAAAGGACAACAACAACATCTGCAACAACTGCAACATCAGAAACAAAGCACCACAAGCAAGTTTGCCGACCTCTGCCTGCTCACCGGAGAATGATAAGCCAGTGCAATATGCAATGAACTTGGCCTCGTGAGCTCCACAACCTGCTATAGATATGCAACATCCCATATAAGGTCTATGAGCGTTCGGGGATAACGAAACGCGCATATGGTGCCGTAGATTTTAAGAAGAAAACCATTAGCATATATTTCTCTCTCTAAATGTTGGAAAAAGTTTGTAAGAAATTACGATGTCCTTGAGGGAAAAAAGGGGGCATATAAATTGGATTTTCCTTTTTTGTTGTTGTTGCTTTGATGATGTTTATTATTTTTTTGAGATTTTGTTGTTTTTATCGTTGCTGTTATTGTTGTTATAACCGTTGTTATTGTTGCGTTAGATATTATTGTTACTACTATCATTATTGTTATGCCTACTCTTATCAACTTATTTTTGTATCTTTATTACCATAGCATTCTCAGTATCATTACCAATTCTGAGATATGGCATTTTACAACTCCGTGTCCTATAGTAAAGGAATAAGGTATGAGGTCGCAACCGGAAACGATACTGCAATATCTGCATCCGCAAAGATATTGTGAGTTGGTTTAAATCGACGGCGTTTAAGGTGTGTGTTGGGGGTGGGTTGGGGGGTGGGGGTGGGGGGAGGGGGGGTTGTGTCTTGATTTGTTTGTTTAGTGTATTTTATGAGTGCTATAAGTAGGGTTGGTATGTTTGAGAGAGGAGAGAGTGATGAAGTAAGTAAGTGAGGGAGGGATTAAGTAAGTAAGTAAGTAAGTGAAGGAGGGAGGAAGTAAGTGAGTGAAGGAGTGAGTAAGTAAGTGAGTGAAGGAGTGAGTAAGTGAGGGAGGGAGGGAGTAAGTAAGTAAGTGAGGGAGGTAGTAAGTAAGTGAGGGAGGGATTAAGTAAGTGAAGGAGGGAGGAAGTAAGTGAGTGAAGGAGTGAGTAAGTAAGTGAGGGAAGGAGTAAGTAAGTGAGGGAGGGAGGGAGTAAGTAAGTAAATAAATGAGGGAGAGAGACAGCAATCAAACCAAGACGAAAGCAGAACTAGAGAAAAGAAAGATAAGGAGACAAGTGGAGAGAGAGAGAGAGAGAGAGAGAGAGAAACAGAACACGTGAAACTGAAGCAAGATAAGGACCTGAAGTCGTCGCCTGAACGCATAGGCCTAATGACACTTAGCGGAAGTTAACGGCAGGGCGGGGAAACGGATGAGTGTCTTTTTTTTTCTTTCTCTTTTCTTTTCTTTTATTTCGCTTTCTTGATCATTCTTCTAATTCAGTTTTAAAGATAATCGTATGCGTTTTTCGCGTTTAGGCCTAACGGAGAAAACAGTATAAAGTCGTATGTACACATGATTCAAGTGTACACAGGGGTCGTATATGCACAGGAGTCCCAAGTGTACGCAAGAGAGCCGAGTGTACACATGAATCGACTGTGCAGAGGAGTCAATCGTACACGAGAGAGCTGAATGTACACAAGAGAGCCAAGCGTACACATGACTCGAATGTATGCCGCGGGCAAACGTACACTAGACTATAACAGCGCACATAAGAACCAGATGTACACACGAATCAAAATGTACACAGGATAAATCCGCAGACAACTCAAGCAAATAGCAGTATGGGCGTAAACAGAAATTCAGTGTCCACGGAAGTTGAACTTAAATGGGTGTCAAACGT
>BOPN01002110.1:45000-47500 GCA_017312705.2 Penaeus japonicus
CAGGACTTTGGTAGGGACTGACTTAGGACTCTGAGGACTTGCTTGCGATTCTATGAGGACTTCCTTAGGACTCTTTCTGAAGACTCACTTAGGGCTATGATAGGTCTAATGATAACACTTACACATGACTCTTACAAAATTCTCACAGGATACACAGAACTCTGACAGTACAAAAAACAGGACTCTCACAGACATTAAAAGGACACACTCACAGCAGACACACGACTCTCACAGAATTATAACAGGACACACAAGGCTCACATAGGCTGCACAGAATTCACAGAACTCTCGCAAACTACACAGGATTCACAGGACTCTCACAGGATTCACAGGACTCTCACAGGATTCACAGGACTCTCACAGGATTCACACGACTCTCACAGGATTCACACGACTCTCACAGGATTCACACGACTCTCACAGGATTCACACGGCTGTCACAGGATTCACAGAACTCTCACAGGATTCACAGGACTCTCACAGGATTCACACGACTCTCACAGGATTCACAGGACTCTCACAGGATTCACAGAACTCTCACAGGACTCACACGACTCTCACAGGATTCACACGACTCTCACAGGACTCACACGACTCTCACAGGATTCACACGACTCTCACAGGATTCCTAGAACTCTCACAGAAATCTCCCAGGACCTGACGATGACACTCGGTCCCCTGACTCGTACAAAACTCTCGTCGGACACTTATAAGACGCGCCAATCCCTTCTCTTAGGACCCTTGCCAGCGCCTTTGCTTGCCAAGTGCCTTAAGTGCTTCCGCCTCCGCACGCACGCACTCACCGCTGCCCTACGAGGCGTGAGACGAACGACTCTCATCCCACGAGCTGAACGACCAGCCGCGTTTCGTTTCGGGCGGTATCTCATTTTAAGCGGGATGTCGATACGTCGCGAAGCACTAAGAGAGTGAGGATGGAGATTGTGTGTGTGTGAGTGTGAGTGTGAGTGTGAGTGTGTGTGTGTGTGTGTGTGTGTGTGTGTGTGTGTGTGTGTGTGAGAGAGATAGAGATATATAGCAGTGTGTATATATACAGTACATGACAGCCATACGTATGAGTACACACCAACTTGTCCGAATATTGAAAGAGAGAAAAAAGAAACAGAAATAAAAAAGAATAAAAATACAGACCTCCCTCTTCAAACCCTCCTTCCCCCCCGTCCCTCCTACCCCCTCAGCTTGCGGGCGGCGCCTCCCTAGCGCCCACGCCCGCGGCCATAACCCCGTGAGACGCCGTGACGGGTGAAGGGGAGCATCGTAGGGAAAAATTTTGGCAGCGGAGGAGGTGTGGTCGGAATTTATGAAGCGGTGACGAAAGCTCACGATTTTTTTATTTTTTTAATTTTTTCTTCCCTCCTTTTAAGTGTTGCAGGTGATTTTGTGGTGACTTGGCGGAAAGAGAGAGGGTGGGAGAGAGAGAGAGAGAGAGAGAGAGAGAGAGAGAGAGAGAGAGAGAGAGAGAGAGAGAGAGAGAGAGAGAGAGAGAGAGAGAGAGAGAGAGAGATTGAGAGAAAGAGAGAAAGAGTATGTGACTTAGCTGTGGTACGGGGATAGACGACATAGTTAAATGCGGAGGGGGCTCCGTAGATTTATTCACCGTGTTCTTCCCTCTTTTTAAGTATCTTTGGTGATTTTGTGGGTACTGGAGGTGTTGATGGCGGAAAGAGTGAAGGAGAGAGAAAGACAGTGAGAACGAGATAGGGAGATATAGAAAACGAGAAAGAGAGAGCATGTGACTGAGATGAGGTACGGAGATAGACGACATAGTTAAATGTGGAGGGGGCTCCGTAGATTTATGTGCCATGCTGAGGGTTTGTCTATAGGGTAATTGATTTATTACTATTGCAGTTACTAATTCTACCAATTTTGATAACTGTCATTATTAGTTCCAATATTACTTCTAATATTTCTACGAATATCACACACACACACACACACACACACACACACACACACACACACACACACACACACACACACACACACACACACACACACACACACACACACACACACACACACACACACACACACACACACACACATATATATATATATATATATATATATATATATATATATATATATATATAAATGTGTATGTATATATATGTATATATGCAAACTCACATACGCACAGCCATATATGCAAACAATGCCATACAACTAATCCACAAAATTTGTATATCACGCAAACAAACATACGATAAAGAGAGAAAAAATATAAAACGAGTCCCACACAAAGTAAATGAATATATTTGCATATTTGTACATAGAAGAAAAAAAAAATATATATATGTATAAATATTACATATACCATCTTTCTCTGTCAACACAGCACGCTGCAGCCTGGAGTGTGTGCACGGCGAGTGTGACAAGGGCGGCTGTGTATGCGACAAGGGCTGGACAGGTGACCGCTGCAACCAGCTAGCGTGCGACCCCCGTTGCAGCCTCCACGGCCAGTGTCACAACGGAACCTGCG
>BOPN01002110.1:82500-90000 GCA_017312705.2 Penaeus japonicus
GTCCCTTCCCCCCGTCCCCCCCCCCCTTCACTCTACTTGCGCATCTCGTTCTTCATTAAAATACATGAGTGAGAAGATACACATTTAATTAGATTTCTGACAAACTGCGTCGTAGAATATAAATGATATCTTTGGCTTTGGGTCCACGTGTGTTTACCCCCTCCCCCCCCCCCCCTTCCTCGCTCCCTTTATCCCCTCCTTCCTCCTCTCCTCTCTCCTCCCCTCCTTTTCCTCCTTTCCCGCTTTCCCTCTCTCCTCCCATCCTTCCTCCTCTCCCTCTTCCCCTCTCTCCTCCCATCCTTCCTCCTCTCCATCTTCCCCTCTCTCCTCCCCTCGTTCCTTCTCTCTCTTCCCCTCTATCCTCCCCTCCCTCTTCCCCTCTCTCCTCCCCTCTCTCTCTCTTCTCCCTCTCCCCCTCTCTCCTCCCCTCCCTCCTCTCCCTCTTCTCCTCTATCCTCCCCACCTTCCTCCTCTCCCTCTTCCCCTCTCACCTCCCCTCCTTCCTCCCCGCTTTCCTCCTCTCCCTCTTCCCATCTATCCTCCCCTCTCCCTCTTCCCCTCTCTCCTCCCCTCCATCTTCCCCTCCTTCCTCCCCTCCTTCCTCCTCTCCCTCTTCCCCTCCCTCTCCCGCTCCCTCTCTTCTCCTGGCTCATTGTTTACCCAGACATCTCCATCTAATAAAGTGAAGGAGGAATACCGCATCATATCATTGGCGGCGAGTCGTCTTTCGCTTTATTTCGTATTCATCGACATGTTGCTTATTCCTTTTTTCTGTTCGGTGATGCTGTGGTTTGGTTATGTTTTTTTTTTTTTTTTTTTTTTTTTTTTTTTTTTTTTTTTTTTTTTTTTTTTTTTTTTTTTTTTTTTTTTTCTTTTCTCATCTATTTTCTGTTTTATTTATTTATTAAAAAGGAGAGTAAATCTTACGAGAACCGATCGTCGATATATAACGATAGGCAATCTTCGTCCTTATGTCCAGTGACTTGAAAGTTGTGATTTCTATTGTTTGAGTTACATATTTCCATAGGTTGTTTTGTATTTATTTATTCATTCACTTAATCTTTTTATGTATTTGTCTTTATAGTCATCTCTGAGCACCCATCATCGACGCATGGACATACAATCCTCGCCCTTATATGAGGGGGACATAAAGGCTGTGATTTCTTCCGTTCAAGTGCACTGAATGATCGGAGCTCGGGAGGGGGATTATGCAACAAATGTGCTTTGTCGGGGATTTGCAATTTTGCAATGCTGTTTTGAGGATGCATTAGAGGGATTTTGAGTGCGTGGGGTTGCTAATGCGGTGTTTAGGGGCTTGTTTTATCCGTGTTGTGATTTTGTTTGTCGGTGTATACGTATGTGCGTTTGTGTGTGTACGCGGTGATGGGTCATGCAAATCTGTTGGTTAATAGTCTGTACACAGGAGTATATACTATGCTGTACGTGCTGCTTTATGCATGCACCATACACGTAGTTATTTACTATTGTATTAAACATAGTGGTGTGTATATATATACATCATACACATGCATCCGGACTTATGTTCATACGTATTGACATATGCATCTTTTTTACACTTACATACTCTCCCATGTGTGTACGTAATCATATACATCCATCGTATGTATACATGGCATTAAGCTATGTTTATAGGTTATGACATATATCCTGCATACACATGGCGTACATACATTATCATACCTGCATATGTTGAGTAGCCATCGTACACATAAATTCTAACGTATGTGCGTACTTAATGACATACATACATCATATACAGTTTCTCTCTCTCTCTCTCTTTTCTCTTTTTCTTTTGATTTTCACTTTTATCATATTTTTCTCTCTCGTCTTTCTTTCCAGTTCCTTTTTCTCTCATTTTCTTTCTCAGTTAGAAAGTCCATTTAATTTCCTTCTATCTACACGTTTTTGTCACATTATCAATTCTCTCTTTCCTCTTCCTTTTAGTTCTTCGACTTTTATCAACTTCTATTTCTTCTCTCATCTGTTTTTTTTTCCTTCTTCTTTTCCTTCAAGTTGTGTTAGTTCTTCCTTTTTTCGTGTCTTCTTAAATTTGTTTCTTCGAATGTTATTTTTTTTCTTCTTCTTTTCTCAATTCTTTCGCCTTTTATCGATCTACTTCGTGTTCTCTTGTATTCTGTTCTCTTTCTTTAACATTTATTTTCTTCTGGTCTTTCGTACTCTCAGGTATTTTTATTATCTTCTCTCTACTTATCTTTCGCGTATTCAAAATTGGTTAGATTTTTTTCTATTTATTTTTTATCAAATTTCTCTCTTTTTTTCTTCTTCTCTAACGTGCCCTTTTTAAAATTTACTAATGTCTTTTTTTTATTAATTGTTTAAAAAAAAAAAAATCTTCTTTTCTAATTTGATTTATTATTTTTTCTCTACTGTTCCACTTTTATCAGTTTCTCTATTCCCCTCCTTCGTTCAGCTCTTACAGACTCGAGAAAAAGAGAGGCTTTTAGTACGAAATTCTTATGTATTAAAACCACCTGTTCTTTTATTAATCTCTACGCTAAAATCCTAAGATTCAAAAGTGTTCAAAGTCTTCAAGGTTTAATCAGACTAATAGTTGTGATTATATTAATTGCATGATTTATTTCGTCCGAGATTTTCCAGAAGCTTTCTTAATGCAAAACGTAATCATCCTGTGTCGCCTCGGGTCTTGGAAATCAATTTGTGAATGACAGTTTTTTTGATGAAGTGTCATGCGTGAGAGAGAGAGAGAGAGAGAGAGAGAGAGAGAGAGAGAGAGAGAGAGAGAGAGAAAAAAGTTTTTTTTGTCTGTCACTGGTATTGTTGTTCTTGTTATTATTGCTGTTGCTATTTTTGTTTTTCTGATTGTTGTTGTTATTAGTATTGGTATTATTGTCTTCGATATAATTGTGGTTATTATTTTCTTCTTACATCGTCTTCATCACAGTCTCACAATACCATCACACTCCTTCCCCCCCCCCCCCCACACACACACTCTTTCCTTCTCTATATAGCATTCCTTCCCTCCTTTTCTAAGTACCCATCTATCATTACCCCCACCATTTTTGTTTTTCCGATTGTTGCTGTTATTAGTATTGATATTATTGTCTTCGATATAATTGTGGTTATTATTTTCTTCTCACATCGTCTTCATCACAGTCTCACAATACCATCACACTCCTTCCCCCCCACCACCTTCCTTCTCTATATAGCATTCCTTCCCTCCTTTTCTAAGTACCCATCTATCATTACCCCCACCCCTCCCCCTCCCTCCTCTCCTCATCACACCGCATTGATATATATATATATATGTGTGTGTGTGTGTGTGTGTGCGTGTGCGTGTGCGTGTGTGTGTATATATGTATGTATGTATGTATGTATGTATGTATGTATCACAAAACCACCCCTCTCCCCCCTCTCCCTAAAGCAGCATTCCCATCCCTCCTTTTCTGAACATCTTTCTAGTACCACTCATTCCCCCACCCCACCCACCCACCCATCCATCACGCCCTCTTTCACATCACCACCATCTCCCCGCCCCCCTCATACCCACCCACCCACACTTTTTAAATCCCTAATCTTTTTGTTCTATTCATGTGTAATTTCCTTTTTTTTTCCTCCTAATCTCAAATCTCTTTTTTTCTCCCTCCTACAGACGGCCTCTCCGACTGTTCCGACTCTGAATGCTGTTCGACCAAAGCATGCACGGATCACGTCATGTGCATGGTATCCAGCGATCCTGTAGAGGTCCTTTTGAGGAAGCAACCTCCTGCCGTGACCGCCTCCTTCTACCAGAGGGTCAAGTTCATCATTGAAGACTCCAGCGTCCAGAGCTTCGCGCAGAAGGACGAGTATAGCGAAAGGTAACGTGTTTTGAACATGTTGGTGACGTTGATTGTCCTGTGTCCTGTGTTATGACCATGATTTTTTTTTTTTTTTTTTTTTTTTTAATGTGTTGGGTTGCTGGGCTCACCCGCTCGTTATGATAGTGTTTTTGTATGATGAGTCAAGGTCGTTTTTCTTGTCTAGACTTGTGGTCGATTTGAGACAGAAAGGGTAGATATGATATTGATTAATAAAAAAAAAAAAATGCTAGATTAGCATCAAATTTGAGTTTATTTGTTGTTGTTTACGCTTGTCTGTTTGCGTTTTTAGTTCGTCTGTAAAGAACGTGACTCGGGTGGGTCGAGCGGCCCAGCACAAGCTCTCCTGGGGGGAAATGTATCTATCACTTTGTAACGGGAAAACCATGTTGTGATAAATATTCTGTGACAAGCAAAATAACCGCCCGATTTTTTGTTTGTTTTATTTTGTTTGTCTCTCCCCTCACTAGGTCCAGTTATAACCCACCCACCCTCCCCTCATGTACAGTATTTATATATATATAAAAAAAAAACGAAGAAAATACAATGCTTACTAATTAATGTCTAACGAGAGGTGCTTAACCATCTTGTTTGTATTCCACTTAGAGAATAATCTTGGTGAGTGTAACCACCGTTCAGAGCCTGATAATAGGTGTGATCTTCATTAGTCGTTGGTAATTGTCTCTTCCCTGTATTAGTGTTCAAAAAAAAAAAAAAAAAAAAAAAAAAAAAAAAAGTCAAATTCCTCTCCTCTTTTTTTTGTTCGTCTTCTTCTTCTTCTTCTTTTTTTTTGTCTTTTTCTTCTGCCTCTATTCTTCTCCTTCTTCTTTTTCTTTCTTTTTTCTTCTTTTTCTTCTTCTTCTTCTTCTTCTTCTTCTTCCTCCTCCTCCTTTTCTCCTTCCTTTTCTTCTATCGGCTGTTCCTTTTTTTCCTTCTTTCTCTAGTTCATCATATGCAACATCCTTCCATTCGCCTCCTTAGCTCCTCCTTCCTCCTCCCTTCCTTCCTTTTGCTTCATCCATCCATCCTTCTCTTCCGGTGTTGAATTAATATTTAAATCATATCATCATTCGTTTAATTAATCTCTGATATTACTGTCTTTAGATTCACTTGACCATGATGAGATTTTTTTTTGTTTTTTTTGTTGTTTTTTTTGCTTTATCTTTATTTTCTTGTTTTGATATATGATTTATTTATTTTCTTAGCTATTCAAAAGCTAAACGATTTTAATTCATTTATTTATTTTAATCAGACGGTCAAGGTGATAACTGTAAGAGGATTCGGTTTTGGTTGTAAACTTAATCTTTTATTTCACATCACTTCCCAATCTAAACGTGTTTATTAATCTGTTAGGTTTAAATTAGTTTTAATGTCGTTTGGAAAGTCGTTTGATTTCAACTAAATTTTTTTTCTTCACAATCTGCTGACGCCTTAGTTTTTTTTCTGTTCTATCTCAATTTTCATCATCATTTCCTTTCTATTTTTGTGATGTCATCTATCTTTTTTTTTTTTTTTTGGCTCTGTCGTTCCTTTCACCATATGCCTATTCATTTTATTTTTTTCTTAGTTTTTTTTTTATCTTTCTCTTGTTCCTTCTTTCAAAAAAGGTTGTCTTGTTGGTTTTTCTTTCGATTTTTTTTTTTTCTCGAAACTCTATTTCATCTTTTTGTGTTCTTTGTCTTTACTGACCTTCCTTTTCTTCATATTTCTTTTTATACATTTACTTGTTTATCCTTTATTTTCTCTAATGGCCTTTGTCACTTCTCTTCTTTTTCTTATGATTTTATCTTCCTTTCATTTATCTATTCTCTCGATTTTTTTTCCCCTTCGTCTTCGTTTTCTTCCCCCCCTCTTCCCCCCCCCCCCCCCCACCTTTTATTGTGCGATCCCGACCTCTCACTCCACTCCGTATGACGTCACTTCAGATCACGTTAGTTGCCTAAAGTTCTTTTGTCTCGTCTGCACTGACCGCCACCTTTCCTTGCAAGCTTTCAATACACTAGACCATTTTTATATGTATGTGTGTGTGTATGTATGTATATATATATATATATATATATATATATATATATATATATATATATGTATATATATATATATGCATATATATGTATATATATGTATATATGCACACATATATATACATATATATATATATATATATATATATATATATATATATATATATATACATATACATATACATATACAGTACATATATACGTATATATTTACACATACATATACATATGTATTTATATGTTTAGCATATAGCATCTTTATTTTTCCATCTTTATATGATTTTTAAAACGAAATCTACTCTTGTTTTACTATCTCAAAAGATGTATTGTTATATTATATTTTCCACCTGCCGTTTTATATCTTTTTTGTTGTTGTTTTACTCATATTAGTGTCATATCGTGTTGTTTTTTTGTTGTTGTTTTTTTCTTTTTTTTTGCGACTTCCATAAACAGTTGAACTTAGAATGTATATATTTTATCTAATCATCTATATAAATCTTCTCTATTGTATTTAGAATAAATGAAATGATATTTCCCCTTTTCCTAAAATCCATTACAATAATTACAGCGATATAAAACCTTCAGTAATTCTTCCATAGAAACAAAAAAAGTAAACGAAACAAAAAGAAAAACATAAATCGATTTGCATCTTAATCTTAACTGAAATGTTATTCGAAATTTTTGTTTTCATTTTTTTGTTTTTATTTTATTTTTTTAATTTTTTGACACTAAAGAAAGGTCGCCATCTTTGCTGATCACACTAGAATGTAAAACCTTTTTCTCTCATTCATAATTATTCATTCCATGTCTCTTATCACAATTTTTTTCCCCTCTTGGTATTGATAACACCCCTCCTCACCCTCCCTATCTCCCCCTCCACTCCTAACCCCCCCCCCCCCCTGCACCCCCCAGGAGAGCCAATATGAAAAAAATGTCTTTTCCCCTTTCCTCCCCCTGTATCCCTTTTTTTCTCTTATTTTTTTTTTTTATCCTTCGTATACATTTCCCTTTTACCTTCGACCTCTCCTCTCTTCTTTCCTCTTTCTCTCTCTCCATTTCCATAGATTTTTTTTTTTGTTTTGTTCTCCCCCTCCCCCCACCCCACCCTCACCTCGTCTCTTTATTCCTTTTTAATGTTTCAGCCGATATTCTGGAGGGGTATAAACCTGTAGCTCTTGAAATTTGTTGATTTCCTGGTGTTATGCTGTTATTCAGTATATACATATTTATTTATTTCCCCCCCTTACCCCCCCCCCCCTCTCCAACCTTTTCAAGAGCTTGGCTATGTAGGAGTAAGCGCTATTGAATCTGATTTAATGCCAATAAAATCCTACAACTTAAAGAAAAAAAAATATATATATAAATAAAGAAAGAGACAAATTATCCCTCCAGATCCTGGCTCACCAAAGTCGCCCTTGTGACCCATGTACCTAAGGTCCATAATGGGGGCTACTCTGGTCAGTTATAGCCTTGTCATCGTCTGTTCCCTTTCAGCAGAGGTTTTTGACAGTCATTGTGCAGCCTAAAGAGTCATAGTTACGATATAATGTCTGCCAGATATTCGTTTGGTGATCACAGTGTCTATTGTCAAGAAAGCCATGTACAAATATTGCTACTTT